>CAJINU010000053.1:26626-180692 GCA_905178165.1 Amoebophrya sp. A25
AAAAATCGGAAACCTTGATGAAGCTTTCCTCTTCCCTACTTCAACCTCCATACTTCCCACCTCCAGAAAAACATCGAAGCTTCCCCGTAACGATTCCAGAAGCTGGTATCTTATACCCCTCCTCTTGCACTTAAGTTTCTTGTAGGAAAGAAATCAAGGGTGGCACAAAGACAATCAAAATCAAGGGTGGGTGACCAGATTAAACAAAAGCTGTACCAGATTGATCAAAAGAAAGACAATGCCGCGCTCATCGAAGAGGAAGTATGAGCGTTCCTGCTCGTGTAAAGCAGGCGCAGTTGCTTTGACCAGCAGTAGTACTATTAAGGCAATGAGGACGACCTCAGAGAAAGCATCCTGCCCTTTTTTTTTGGTGGATCCAATCGTATCTATCCTAAGCACGTAGCCCCTTTACTTCAAGAATAGGCACATCAGTCAATCAATCCATCAAGCACTTCCTTAGACCATCAAATCCCCTGAGCTCCTTTTTCTCGTAGGGAGAAAAATAGAAGCACGCATCAAAGGATGCTGTTAGATCATCATTCCTGGGCCTTGGCTTCTTTTTCAAGCGGAAAATGAAGGCACCGCCTGCGTCGTCTCAGGATATTTACCTCACGTCTCAGCCCTCCAATGATGCCATTACATCGCCCAACACCACAGTGATTATAGAGGCTGCGCCGAACATCATGCTAATAGAGTCTCAGTCCATAGGAGTTACGCAAAGCGCATCGCGTTAATTGAATCAACACAGTGATTTCTCTCTCTCAAGAGAAGATAAATGCTTCTAATACTGCTGTTTCGCTGGTAGGGCAGACTGTGGTGGTCTCAGGCAAGGAAAATCTTCGTGGTTCCGCGTCATTTTGCCAGTCCGCATCCTGTGGAAAGTCTGCGGATGCGACTACTTTAAGGCAAAGCTCTCTGCACGGATACAGAATATCTTTTGTTTTTAAAGGAGCTCCACGCGAAGGGCCCATCACCTAACCTAACTGACCCCAACAAAAGGAGAGTCGTTTCTTGAATTCGAAGGCTTACGGGCTTGCTCCTTTCAGTTGTACCTCATCACAAGGAAACTGGGACTGAAAGTAGAGTCCCTAATTAAGAAAGAAATGATATGACAGATGAACGATGAACAGAGGAGATGGGGCAGAACCAGCTAGATCAGCTGGCAGAAATCTTCAGGGAAATCGTTGGCAGGCTGCCGAATGACGGGTCCTCGTTAGCAAGGCAGCGAACTCTTTAACTATATATGTACCAGGGAGGGAGCCACCCCCCTGTGGCTGGAGCGGTGGTGGCGTCGGCGCGCCCTTTTTTCCGCGGTGGTGACGTGCAGGGATTTCCGGGGGGGAAGGCCTCAAAAGGCGGGCCGGAGTCCCCTGGCGGCTCTCCGTGTGCACCCCACAGGCGTCCCGGCTCTTGGACCCTATTAGGGGGACGGCCGTCGGGGGTAGAAGGCCCCCGAAGGCGGCCACGGTCGCGAGGCCTGGCCCCATTGGCCCTCACCCCCCCAATTGGTGACCCGGGGGGCTGAGGACCAAAGGCGAGGAGGATTCGGGACAAGGCGTGCCCGCCTGGGTTCCGTCGGATACATGCAGCACGGCGAAAGGGGTCAAGCCTTGCAGCCTGCTGCCCTCGCACGCCTTCCGCCCCCCAAGGGGCTCCCCCGGTGAGGGACCCGCATGCGGGAGGCCTGTAGGGTACACGCAACACGGCAAGGGGGTCAGGCCCTGCCACCTTTGCCGCCTTCGGAAGCCTTCCGCCCCCGGTCGCCGGAGCTTGAACGGCCTCGGGGGTTTGGCTTCTGTAGGGTACACGCAAGAAGCCGCGAGGGCGCGAGGGGAGGCGCTTGGAGGCTTTCCCGCTCGGCAGTCCCTCGAGAAAAAGGGGCCGGGGCTGGAGGCCCCCCGACTCAAAAACTTGGATCGGGGGGGCATGTTCGTGTAGTGAAGCTGGCTTTGGTTTTTATTGATGGCTCTTTGTTTTGCCTAGGCGCTTCTAGGTACCACTTTTATTGAAGGGCGGCGCCGTGCATTGAGTTACAGCATCAAGAACTATCGTCGTATTCTTGCTGCTTTACGAAGAAGCGCTGCGGCTTTCTACTCGTGATACAAAGATAGCTGCATCTACTCTAGGGTTGTAGTTAGTACTGATATTGCGAATCTCACCTGAAATCATGCAGTACTCTACTTTTGTCGACCAATACCATTGCTAGCTCATCTTCTGTATATATGACACTTTCCTAGACACTTTCCTAGTCCATTGCCATTTCTTCTGCTCTAAGAGACACGGAAAGCACACCAGCTGCACAAGAAAGGCCGTTAAGCGGTGCGCCGGGAGTAGGGTCCGCAAGCACCGGTAGCGGCGCGCAAGGTCAGGCAGATGAGAGGGCGCAGGAAGAGGCGAAGCAGCAAGAGGCGGAAAAAGCGGAGCAGGAAAAGGCGAAGCAGGAAGAGGCGGAAAAGGCGGAGCAGGCGGAAGCGGAAAGGGCGGAGCAGGCGAGGGAGGAAAAGGCGAAGCAGGAAGAGGCGGAGGCGAAAATGGCGAAGCAGGGAGAGGCGGAGGCGAAAATGGCGAAGCAGGAAGAGGCGGAGGCGAAAATGGCGGAAGAGGTGAAGCAGGCGGAAAAGGCGAAGGCGGAATGGCCGTTTGCGGAGGAGTCGGGAGGCAAGAAACCGAATGCCCAGGTGACTGCTGAGGTATATGCTTTAATAATACGTGGACTGCAATGTCTAAGACTTCATCACTATACACAAAAGGACCAGAAGATCACTTTTCTTCGTCAAGAACAGTTCTTATTATTCTTCTGACACAAAATGCCCAGAAGATCATATTTGGTGTCGCCCACTGACAATAGACCATTCCACATGAATAGCTACGAAAGAGGTGCCATGACATGACATTCCGCCTCCGCATGTTCTCTTTGAAAATGGGCCTCCACTTGCTTTCTTCAAAAATACAGCAACTCGATGAGGCGATCCAGCAGCTGAAGAAATGGGGCCCCCGTGTCGAGACTGAGACCTCCAACTTGCAACAAATGAGGAAGGATAGGCTGGACCCATCTCACACGGATGATCTTGAGTTACGATCTGAATACCTCTTAGACTGTGAAGATGACAGTGATGCATACGTATAATCTGGTGCTCGTCTCATTAGTTCAAAGAGGGTGCCATCCGTATACGGTAGAGCGCCATGTCTCTAAGGTCTAGGATATAGTATACTTTTATATACAAGACGCCGGCCATGTCGTTAGGCCGGAGGAACAAGCGCCAAGCCCTCAGGCACAAAACGGCAAGAGACTGCACCTCTGGGAAGTTATCGGCCTAACAAATACATCGGGAAAGGCGTGGGCGCGCTTGTGTGTGTGTGTGTGGCTCAGTGTGTGGGTGTAGCTTTGTGCGTTTGTGTGTGGCTGGGGCTGGGGCTGTGTGTGTGTGTGTCCTGTGGCGGGGACTGTGCCGTGGCTGTGGCTGGCCTTTAGAAAAAAAAGCGGGCCTTTGGAGAAAAATTTGGCCGGGGAAAAAAAGTTGGCCTTTAGAAAATACAACGGCCCGGGAAAAAAAAAGAAAAACGGGTTTGGTAAAAAAACTGGCTTTGAAAAATCAAGTCGAAAAACCCAAGTCTAGGTTGTTATTTTATCTCGGAAGATGATGGGACATCTTCGCAGCAGTGTTGGGGAAAGCACCTCCGGATTGTAAAGATGGAGCATCTTCTTCAATAAGTCTTGTCTCTCAGTGCTCATGGGTTATTTCATTCACCTACACCCAGGACTAAGGTCGTGTAAATCAGTCTTCTACGCTCTTCGGATAAAATTGCTACTCACCTACATCTTAGGAATGGGAGGGTGGGTCAAGTTTGCTCTCCAACATCTTGACTATGAATATGAAATATACAGTAGTACTTTGATTGATCGCAAACTAGCATAGAACAGCTTCCTATTACTATTTCTCTTGCTAGAACTTGCTATTGCCATAGTGTACGCCGTGAAGAGTTCTAATAAAGCTGCTGTCGAGCTATACCAGTTGGATATTGGAGCGCAACGCGCTGCTCCGTTCGCAGCAGAAGTGGCTCAGAGCAATTAACGCCAATACAAAGACGGCGGAATTCGCATTAAGGCTCAAAATAGTTTATTTTCGCCTTTCCTATGCTTACCTTCGTTCCCTTCAACATGTTGCCTTTTCTATGCAGAAAGCGAGGGCCACCTCCTCAATACTAAAAGATGACAGAAGACTCTTTTGGGTTCGCCCTAATCTTCGAAGACAAGCAGAAAGAGGGTCAACAGCAGGCGGATAAAGCCGCGAAATATTTGAAGGACTTTGATACCGCGTATATCGAACTGCTCAAATTATGCTTCATGAAAATTTTCGAAGTTAGCGACTATTTTTACTCATGCCCTCATAACCACTGAGCAGGCCTCCAGATGACAAGACAGACTATCTTCACAAAGTGACACCATTTTACCAAGTGGCGCCGTTTCATTTCCACGCGTTGCTCATCACCCCATGTCCATTAAGTCTCTGCTCATCCACACTAGATTGCACCTCTTTACTACAGGCAGAGAGGAGGATCTTTTTCCATGATCTACAAAATCTCCTAAGAAAGACAATAAAGCGGTTACAACAAGTATTATTCGTGTTATTCTGAATTCCGCGAGAAGACTCTAATGTACGACATAACAGAGAGAGCGGGATCTTCGCTGGCGGAATCGAGAGAGACACTCAAGAAAATGGTCGAAGCGGGGTATAAATCACAACTGGGTCAGGATGTCGCGAGCAGCCTCTTTAAGCTGGACGCATCGATGTTCGTACGAACTAAATTCGCTCTGCGAAGTGCTCATAAGGTACTCGCAGGAACAAAGATGCTCGTGAATCGAATACAGGAGGCGGTGACTGGCCTTACTGAGCCCGTCGATTTTGCGAGTTAAGAAGTCCTAACAGCTACAGTAAATCAGTTTAACAAAAAAGCATGATCTTATAATATGCCGACCTACTTGGGACTCACCCCATCACGCTGTGCAGCTATATGACACATCATCTCGAAGATCGTTGCCAAATAGTTCGTTTGATTTTTGTTATCAGCCTGAGTGTTTGAGTTTGTTCACTCGTCTATCTCAAGCATGCCTTGTTTTCCTACCAACTTTATTCTTTGATCAAGAGAGTGCTCTAACGCTGCGACGCAGGCAAGGCACTCATGACGGCCAAGGAGGAGCTTGCAGCTACGCTGCAGAAGGAACGAAGTGTCGTGGCTCAGATTAAGGCCACCCCTCAAGTATGTCCTCAATATCAAGATTCTTGGTTCACCTTTTTTCATTGGAAAAAGAAAGCAAAGAGGTACGAGTCAGGCACTCGTGGAACGACCTGAGACGCACTCTAATCAGATCAAGGACGACTTTGACACTGCCGACGAGGAGATGGGAAAGGCTAACTCGAAATTTTTCGAACTGGTCAAAGGCCTTTATTCCGCGAGCGGGTTACTTAGGCTCACCTTCTTCACGAGAATGGCTTGTTCATCGCCACCACCGGTGTGAGTTAGATTCTCTCCTCATAACAGAGAAGGTCTGAAAAGAGGATCTAGCCGCGCAGGTGGACGGAATGAAGAGACGTTTTTTTACTAGTGAGTCCCTCTAAGTCATTCACCGACGCAGCCGGAGATCTGGAACGTCTAACGGACAAGGTAGATCAAGATTAAGGTGGTCAGCACTAACTCGTCTCTGACTGTATCCCTGTAAGCACAGAAGTATAACTCCACCACCACTTGAAAGTTACAACAGATCACAGAGATACAGCCCACTACAGCTGGATGCTTGATAGCGCTAACCTAAGCAGGCTTCGGAGCTTGTGGAAACGTACGTCAAGGCCGAGAAGAAGGCTGACATTAAGGCTAGAGCTGAGACGTCATATCTCCAAATCAAGAAAAGCAGTCTGGTGCGAAAGAAGTCAAAAAGCTTTTCTAGTTGGAAACACTCATTTTCCAGATGAAGCATCTATGTAAGCGTACTTTGGTCTACGAGCTCGTTGCATCTTAGTACTAGATATTCAAGATTGAGGGAAGATCCTCGAACTTCAAGGCGGTCGCTGCGTCCGAAGCTGCAGCTACGTCGATCCAAGATGGCAACGACATCCCAGGTTTTATGAAAAAGCTGCATTACCAGTACAAGACGATGGTCACCGAGCATCTGAAGGAAAAAGTCAAGCAAATGCAGAAGGTCAAGGACAGCCCTCAGAAGCGCGCTTTTGATGCGTATGATAAGGAGAAAAACAAGATCATGCCGGAGGCGGCGCAGTCATTCCTTGAGGAGGTGCCGTTTTAGACAAACGCACTCGCCTCAGAGGGAGAAGAAGATCATGATGACGATGATTATGATGATCGTGAAGCTGCTGACGATGTACTATCTGAATGTGATTTATAGGGGAAAGTATTGCACAACATTAACATTCCAAGAAGTAGAGAGCACGCACCACTAGGAAAAATCTATTATTTGATGGCATCGCTCATGTCATCCAAAAGATCCGGCACTAGAACAAAAACGAAAAAGATCGCAATAAAGATTGCTGAACAAAAAATAGTTTGTGGCTCGTCGTCGAACACCAGTAGAGTGCTAATAGATAGTAAGTCCCACAACTGCAACTTGGAAGACGAACAACGAGAACTTTTGACAAAAATGCAGGATATCCACATTGATGATTTTGTATTAATTATGTATGAGTTTTATTCCGGAAGATCCAAGATTACTACAAAAAAAAACTATGGAACTAGCTGATTTATGCGGACAACGTTCCGCCGCCCATCTCTAGCACTCTCTGAAGCGCGTAAAGGTGAGACGGACAGCGTTCCGGGTGGCAGGTGCTAGGCATGTAAACACCCCTGCCTTTGCTTCTAGTTGTTGATCATTGTAAACCGTAGGGGTATTAGCGTAGTTGCTAAGGGGCTTAAGAACTCCCTGCTACGCCGGTAGCTGCGCCGGAAATATGCAGGCAGGTTCTATACTAAACTCGCCCGCGATACAAAAAACAAAAAAGTACGCAGGTAGTTTTTGACTTATCGGAACTCGCTCGCACTACAAAAAAAAATACGCTGCCACCTATTGAATTTTATACCAAAAATAGTACACTGCGTGCTTATAGACCTCTGTGCAGTTTCTCAAGTCAAATAGGAGATCAAATAGAAACTTACCGGCTGCACAAATAGGAATGCCTTGACAACTAACAGTGCAGCTCCATGTGCTGGGTAAAGAGCAATACGATCATCATCCGACAATAAAAGACAGTACTAAAAATAGGAGCGAAGGGTTGTAGAACACTCGCTCCATGTTGTTGACTTTTTCGTTTTCTTCTGATATACTAACATGGGCTTCTGTAGTACTTGTAGAACATGAACGACAAAAGCTGAAAAACTTTAGAAGGACTTCAAAGCGCGACATTTCAGAAAGCCGCTCCGTGTCTAGGCAAATGCTTCCAAATATATGATGATGGTGATCATGATGATTATCAGCGCAGGCGGTAAGTCTCTACATGCTTAGGCTGCTGGAGATCTACGACGCAGAGGCTATGCATATATCCTCAGCGACAGGGCCCTCTTGTCGATGCTTACTCCTGTTCAAATGCGGGGCGTTGCCTAGTAAAAGTAGTCCGTATGTTGATAGTTTTCAGACTAAGTGTGTAATTGTAATAAGAGGGGATATATGCCAAGACAAGATGGTGGGAGTTAAAAGTTGTATGTAGCTGAATTACAAAAGCCAAGATTTAGCAGTTAAAGACAAAAAAAGGAGGCCGTCGTATGGGCGCGATTGTGCTCGAGGTCGCTGTCCACCGATCTCGGGGAATCCTCTTCGACTTGCCTGGTAGCAGAAGTTGTTACGTCGTCCAAACCTTGTAAGCAGACAGATATGTAGAATTATGAAGATGAGAACCAAATATGCGAGATGCAAGCAATCGCCCGTGTGACCTCGTACAAGATTAGGAACCAAACAAGATGGGGTTAGAATTAGATCGTAGAAGATGGGATGTACAAGATTAGATCGTAGAAGATGGGCCTAGAATTTACTCAAATTATTGTTGATAAGAGCAATGGCGACAAGAGATGTTATGACGAGATTTGTGACATACTGTAGTCGATGGATGTACTTGAAATAGAGTTGTCCTTGAAATGCATCGCAGTGTACACATGCTACTAAAAGCAAAAGAAGACGCTCCTTCCGTCTTCAACGGAGGCGCCTTGTCTAGGCTCCATCTCCTTGTGAAGGCCCCTTTGTCGTTGCAATCGTTGTTCACAAAAAAAATCGCAAAAGCTAGCAACAGTAGACGAAGATCGTCCTGATCCATAGCAAAAAAAAAAAAAGCGGTACTGGATCAAGGCGATCTTCGTCTACTCCGTAGTACTGGAAGACCAAGAGTCTATCTACTACGGTAGAGCTCGTACTCCTAAACCACCTCTGAATAACTTCGGTTGTTGAACTACCGAACTTCTAAGTTCTGTACTATGTTGTTGTATCGCACCTCTGTTGTTGCTGTTGCTGCGACAAGGATCATCCATTGGCCACTTGCTCTCATTGAAAAGCACGATTCAAAGTTCTAAACCCTAGCTCTCTATAAGGAGCTCTCTATGTTGTCTACAAACTCATAGCCTGACTCTCAGAGGCGCGCCAATCCTATCCTATCCTAGACTCAATTAGATGTAGGCTCGGGAACCCTTTTTTTGTTCCTGCATCTAAGCGATGTTTGGACCTGCTCAAAGCGTAGTTGGTCCTGCTCGTCGACTCAAAAAAAAAAGACAACTGCTGGCAAGTGTCAGCTTGTAGGAGCCCGTTGATGATTTTTATGTGTAGCGAACCTACTGGATTCCCTTCACAGTGAACTGAGTTCAGTCGAAATAAATTTTGGTGAAAGTAGAAGATGAGAGGCTGTTTGCATACTTCTTCTGTAAAGGCATCACAGCAGAATCCTCCTCCTAGAGTCATAGCTTCCTCTCCTCTACTCGCATTTATTTCATTTCCTTTCCTTTCGCATTTGACCACACGTACACCGGACCATAACTAGAATCCCAACTTGTTTATCTTTCTACTACTAGCAGCATGTTTCTTGTATAACTTCTCCAGAATACCACAACATCAATACCGAGCTTCTATTCTGACCACAGCATCAACAAAATGTCTACCATTGAGCGCCTTGGCATTTCGGGGATCCGATCGTTCTCCTACGATCGGATGGAGAAGATCAGCTTCGATAAGCCCGTGACCCTAATCGTCGGACAGAATGGATGCGGAAAAACCACGATTATCGAATGTCTCAAGATTTAAGGATTGAGTGAATGAGATTTTTGAGTGAATGAGATTTCTCAGTGAATGTTGCATATGGCCCTCTTAGGTCTTGTTTTCTTTTGCACCTGTAATATGGGAAAGGAAACTAAGCGGTTACTTGCGTAGCTCAGTTGTTTCGGGAATACTCAAATCAGCTTTGGCTCTGGAATCTTGAACTCACCTTTCTAAACCTCGGCTTCCTGTGGTGCCTAGTATCTAAGCACTGCACATCCCTCAATTTTGTCATAAGATGTTTTTCATGTTTAAACTACGTAAGACAGTCGGTTAGTTTTCCCTCCGACTTTAGGTGTGTCCCTTCATGCAATATATTTAAACTCTCTCTCTCTCTAAACTGCGGCTTCCTGTGGTGCTTATCCGCCATATGTGGGCACAGGTGGCGCTGCGTTCGTCCACGACCCGAAGTGGGCTAAGATGCAGGAGGTCAAGGGCCAAATCAAGATGATCTTCAACGCCAAGGGAGACAAGCAAATCTTGGCAGTCCGTTCGTTTAAAAGCTTGATTTTATGTGACAGAAGAGGTTTCGTGAATATTAATCGTTGGAAATTGACTTTTCTCCTCTCTAATTTTTTTTGAAATTCCTCTATAAATCGTTGGAAATTGACTTTTCTCCTCTCTAATTTTTTTTGAAATTCCTCCTCTCTAATCGGTGGCGGTACAGCTCTTTCAAAGAAACCATCGTGCAAGGCTTTGGATTGCAGTCTCAAGTTCATGAAGCAAGGAGACGAGGACGCGGCTGTCGGGAGTAGCTTTAAGGCCGCGTATGGGATTAATATTACTGTTCCGGCTTTTCGTCATTAGTAGTCAGTACTCATACATCAAGGGGAACAACGGTTAAATAATATGTTCCGTCTTGGGATTATTACAAGTAATCGTCGCTGAATCTGTTCCGTCTTGCTGGTAGCTTAGGATGGCTACTTGAGACGCCATGACGATCTTTAAGAAGGGTAATGCACACTGTAGTTGTAAAAATTAAGTTGATGTAGCAAAGATGATGATCTGGTCTTCTAACAGGAGTACTCAACGCGTGAAGGATATGGACAGCCTTGTGCCGCAATTGATGGGCGTGGAGAAAGCGATATTGGAAAACGTCATATTCTGCCATCAGGAGGAAAGTAACTGGCCTCTGATGGATCAGGCGGTATTTTTACTACATAGAAGAAAGCAACTGGCCTCTGATGGATCAAGCGGTATTTACTATATAGAAGAAAGCAACTGGCCTCTGATGGATCAGGCGGTATTGACAATTTATAGAACTTGTCCTTTTTGGTTTTTTCTAGTTACTTCTGCCGATCTGGGGCTTCATGCGTAGGACCCCTCTAAATCTAAGTGTAACGTTAGGAAGGCTCCACCACTATGTAGAAGAACACAGCCCTTTAGTTTGCGGTCGCCTTAGGTCATTCTCCTCAGCTACTATATGGAAGAAAGCAAGTGGCAGTTGCTGAAACATGAGGAACTAAACAAACGAATTATAGAAAAATTCTCTCTTGACGTTGACCATGAAAGAAACTACCACTACCCGCACAAGACAATAACCACATACACACAGACTCTGAAAAAGAAGTTCGATGAAATTTTTGGGAGTACTCGGTATACACTAGCGCTGCAGAATATCGCGAATGTACGGCAAGCGACGCGTGCTCAAGCCCAGGAGCTTGGTATTAAGGGTTGAAACATTTCACTTTTACTCGCTTATTTGACACATTTAGAGGTCAAATATGTAAGTCAAATATGTGAGAGAAATATGAAATGCTTCGAGCTTTAATGGCAGGGACGTGCAATTGCTAGGAACCCACCAACAAGCATGTCACAAGCTGCGCGAAAGTTAAGAGTACTTCTTAGTTGAACGAACAAGTTGTATTCTTATACATAGACCTACAACTTCGTCCATAAGGCAGAGAAGTAGATCCTTTGGTCGGGTCCTCACGTAGAAATCGACAGGATCATGTTTCCTTCAGAACGAACAGAAATACCGTGACTACAACAGTAGGCACATGTAGTTTTCTTTCGAAATGCTTTTCGGTCGTGACGCCACTGCTACTGGGAGTATATTACATCTCTTTTGTCGTGCAGAGCAAACGCTGTGACTATAGTAGGTACAACATGCTTTCTTCAGTGTACCCCTCTAAAGCACAATCGCAGAATTGAAGGGCCAGAAGAACGAGTTGGAGACTATTCACTTACTAAAAATCGAGAACGAGCTTTCTTTGGCTGGAATGGAGCGACGTAAACGCGAATTTGTGTTGGGCCAATTTAACGAGAAACGCGGTTCGATACAAGCTTTGGCGGCTTTGGTGACACGCGCACGAGAGCAATACGAAGCCGCGACGAGGGAGTGCACTGTAGCAGTAGATTATGGAACAGGAGTGATATCCTCATACTCTTTTCGAGAAAAATATCCGCCTACTTTCCCACTTAAATTCTAGCGGGAAAAGGGATTCGTACTCAGGAAAGCAGCTGCTTTCCTCCTACGTCCATCTCGAGTATGAGTACTAAACTACTTTTTCCTGTCATATAGATGAGGATGGACGTGGGGCTGAGGAGCTTTTGTCCGATTTAAACGCAGAAGTAGCAAGTCTCAACACGCGAACATTGCCAGAATTAATGCAAAAAAAGACAGGCTTGGAAAATGAGGTAATGGACCGTGTTTGATATGGATACGAATTATTTGAATGTTTAGGTACTAATTCCGTCCACTCTCTGGACTCGAATTTTTTGTACTTCCATGATCTATCTTGTTCTGGTTCTACCGAGAAGGACGTGTCGTCGACAAGAATTATAGGAAGACTGCCTGTAGTACCCCATAAGTATTTGAAGAATATCCAGGAGTACTCTCCTGAGATAACTTACACTGACATGATTCTTTCCACAGGAAAACTCCCTGAATTCCGAGTCCGCTAGTGCGCAGAATAAAGTGAAAGCTCTACGAGACCAGATGGGCGAAATTGTTGCCGCCGGAGACCTCCTGAAAAGCCGTAATGAAAGACGTGAAGATATCTGGCAGAAAGAGGTGAGGACGTTCCTCTTTTCACAAGGTAGTGGGACTGGAGCAAGTGGGGGCAGCACTACATTATGGTCATCTTCTCTCCATCTTTCTCAGCATCTCGATACCCTTGCTTTCCCTTGTCTTCTTTTCACGGGAGAGAAAGGGGTCGCGATGACGGGACCAAGATGAATCAAAGCCGACGCTAACTACTGCTACTGGCTGTTCGTCAGCTCTCTCAGGGGTTTGGCAATCTATTATTGCAGAAGAACTAGACCCTCAACATCGTGCTTTATTACAAAGGCAAGAATATGCAATGACAGCAGAAGGAGGATCTGCTGCGTCTGGAGGGTCTAAGAAAAAGACAAACAATCCATCTTCTGAGGCATTATCCTTAGTAGCTCTACAACAGCATGATGCAAAAATAGGTCAAGCTTTGCAGCAAGTGGCTTTAAAACAAGGGATGAGGGTACAGCAGCTGCAGAGAAAGCAGAATGCTGAGCAGCAAGCTTTGCGTGACAAACTTATGGGTCCCGTGTTCAACCTGTCGGTTAAACCGTCAATCCATTTTTTTGGAATTTTCTTCTTGGAACTAGCTAACAGCTAAAAGGGTTTAATCTAAACGAGATGGCTAAACCATCTCGCAGGCGATTCCTGCTCGGAACAAGCTAGATTCAGAAGATGTTTTAACACTTATTAAGTAGGCTGTTGGTGTTGTTGTTGTTGTTACCTCTAATAAACAACAGAACCTTGGAAAACAAGCGCAAGAAGCAAGGGTGACGTGCGAAACTGCTAAAGCGCGGGAAAGGGAACTGAGGAATCGAAAAACTCAATTACAAACGGAATTAAATGTTACGGCATGTGATGATGTTAGTCGGTTCGGAATTGTCCTACGACTTCCCTGAATCTCTTCTGAGTTTTACGGATTTCCCTGATGTTGAAACTGTTGCGTTGAAAAAGTTGACTATGTGGATGCGGCGCTTCTACTTGCTCGCTATTGTATTTAAAAGGAATGGCAATGCATTTCGCGTTTTCTGTGGCATTTCGTTCTGGCGTCGCATTTCCCTTGATTGCTCTTTTCTAACCTGTGTTACGGCAAGTTCCAGCGTGAGTATGAGCAAGTGAAAGAGGAGCTGGGGCGAACGCAGCAAATGACTCAGTCAGCGGTTCAGGAAACGCAGAGTCGCAAGGTCGACTTGGAGAAGGAGGTGACGAATTTGCGCAAACAAAAACACGAACTCCAATTTCAATTTCAAGAGCAACAGGACAAAATCCAGTCATTGGAAATGATGGCGAAGCAGATGGTGGAAGTAGGCATTTACCGTCAAAGCTGCACTGACAATTATGGTCGTCAAAGCTTTTATCTTTATCATTTATTCATTCCTCTCAATTATATCTCTTCGAAGATATTTAGTACCCTTTTGTTCCCAGAGAAGAACACAAGGGAAAAGGTACCAAGAGGGTGGATCTCGAAGGATTCAAGCACACTCTAAGACAAGAAGCGAGAATTGTCGGAACGAGAGGCAGAGTTGAAGAATTTGTTGCTGTTGGAAGGAGAAGGAGGACTGATGAGTCTTTCTGCTCGTAGTGGTGCTACATCATTGATTTTTGGTCCTACGCAAAGGCAACAGCTAGCGGATATGATCGGGAAGCCAGGCAGTGGAGCGGATAGTGTAGTTGCGGAGGCGCGTAACTTGGAGAATTCCGTTTCAGTGGCAATTACACAGAACAAGGAGGAGTTGACGAAGATTTATGGTTTGTTTTACATGCGAGGAAATCCGTGACAAGTACCCATTTACATTTTTTTTCTCTCCACCAATCCACATCCATCCTGGACACAAAGTAGTCTATGGATGTGGACTATGGATGCGGAGCACGACTACTTCTATCTTCTAATTGCCGCAACAAGAGCAGTCTCAAATTGCTGCTGCAAACGAATTTGGCGCTAAGGAGCTTGCCTCTATCACCAAGCAGGTCGCAAAGATGACAAACACACTAGAAACGCATTGTGGTGATTCCACTGCAACTTTGGAACAGAAGCTGGAGGAAAAGCGCACCCAGCATGAACAGCATCAAGCTGCCATGCATATTTTATCCAATGGCGATATGCTGTGGCGCCAATTGGAGGAAAAAAGCTTGAAAATTAAGGCTCAATTTCTACTTACAGTTATAGTTCATTTCTACAAGAAGTCACTTCTCACTGTTTTCTCTTTTACAGGAAGGTGAGAAAATAGAGGCGGACCCTTGGCGCAGTCTTTGTCAGAATAAGACTCTTCATCCTTGACATTACACTTAGTTTCTTGATATTCTCAGGTCTACTTGCTTATTTTGAGCTCTAAGAGAAAGGGTTGTTGCGAATTGTGCACCAAGAGATTTGAGAATGACGCAGAACGGAAAGCGATGTCAGCACAGGTGGAAAAGTTGAGAAGTCGAATTAGTCGGCAAAAGGCGGGACAGAACGACAGTATTTCTGGGGGAGGACAGCCAGGATCCGGAACTGCGACCATTAAGGGTTTCCGAATTGCATTCCCCACTGCCATCCCTGACTCCTTTCCTTGGAGAAAAGAGGGCAGGAATTATGTGCTGAAGAGTGTAAAAATTCTTTCCGTAACCTCTAAGACTAGGATGGAAACAAAGGGAAGGCAATTGATGCAGGAGATATCGGAGTTGGAGAATTGTAGAGGACTCTTTAGTCAGAGGCAAGAACTACGAATGAGAGAAACGACGGAGAAAGAAGCAGAGGGGATCCGTGCAGCGAGGACACAGGACTTGAAGTTAAGAATTATACTGGAATTATAGACCACAAGTCAACAGACAACTCTTTTTTTGTCTACGTCGGTCTACCTGGAGATTATAGTAGTGGAATTGTTATCTTCTCTATCTCTCTGCGCAGTAGGGTTTTCGATCCTCTAAGGTTGACAAGGATTCTCCAAGTATGTGGAATTGTTGTCGATAGCTTTTAACCACTTATGCTCTGTACTTGTTGTAGTTCTCATGGTCCTCACGATCCTCATGATCCTTTTCCTCATGGTCCTTTTCCTCATGGTCCTTTTCAATCTCCTCTACATTCTCTAATCCCCTCCCGCATCAGCGAGTTGCAACTTACCCTCCAGAAGCTCAGCAGTGATTTAGATGCTCTCCGAGGCATTGTCACGAGTTGCGACGTCTGCAGACGTGTTGAGAACGAGCTCAAAGATGCTGAACGACTATTGCAAGACCGCGAATTGTCCCTGGCCAGTTCGTCTTTCTCAGCAGCGGAAGGTGAGCCTGATGCCGAAACTAGACTAGCGCAAGAGCGTGAGAAGCAGAGCATGCTGTTCGAAAAGTCGAACACTTTGGAGCGCACCCTGGATCAAAAACAGCAACAATTGGCGCAAGCGCAGGAGGAGGAAAGCCGAAGGCGACAGAGAGTGGCGGATATGCAAAGTCGCTTTAACCTGTTGCAGGAAAAAATGACCAGAAAAGACGACTTGACACGACAGATCACGCAAACAGAGGCCGAATTGGCTAATGCGCAGAAACAAGCAGCCGAACTGGCGACAACAGCTGAGGATTATGATCAAGTAGGTTCACATTGATTGCTATTTCTTTTTGTCGGAAGACTTACTTACTCACATCGCGCAGTAGATGTAAATTGTTCTTAGACAAGAAGCATCTTCCTTACTAGTGTTTCCAATTCCAACAACTTGAACTTCCGCGATTAATGAGCCTTCTTCTAATACCAGCTCGAGAAGTCCCTTGCCGCACAAGAGGTAGCTCTTAGGGCAACCGAGGCGAAGGATCGGGACCTAATCGCCACTATGGAGCGACAACAGACCGACTTGCAGAACCGGATCGAGCGGTTGCGTGAGATTTGTGTTGATATCGAAAAACTCGAAACACAAGTACGCAGTGCTGAGGGCACGCGTGGGGAACTGCAAAAATACGAGAAGAAGGCTAACGACCTTGTTAAGGCGTCCAGAAATCAATCTTGTTTCAGAGCATCTTGGAGAATAGTTTTTAGTATGGCGTCCCAATGAGGAAAGGTTTTTTTTTGTCCTGAATAGAGAAAGGTATAGATGGATTTTTGGAAGCTCTAACCTCGTTCTCGCGATACAACAAAACAAGAAGAACAAAGATGCGATTGTCCAAGAAGTCGAACACATAAAGGGCAAAGTGGCCTTATTGGAGCGCAATGTGGCTGTTTATAGGTGTAAATGTGACTTGTTGAACACAGAACAGAAGCTGCGTACTGCAGATGACGTTGCGGAATTACGACGAGTCTACATCCGGGCTTGGGCAATTAGTCGTGGCGAAATAGGTGGAGGGGGCGCCACCGGAAGTACACCTGGGGCCAGCGCGGATGAAGGAGCGACTCCAGGGGGTGGACTATTGAGTGGTGGCTTCACTCCGGGTGCTACGCCAGGTGTTACTCCCAGAGAACAAGGTGGCTTAAACGCGTTTAGTGCTGCTGCTACGCCTAGGAACATGATCCCCTTCCCCGAACCGACTCCTCAAGAGTTAAACAATCCTCCTTCGGACGCGCAACTGATGCCCCCAGAAATCGCGCATCTATTCGCGGTGCATGAACGATCCCTAGGAGCAGGAGCTAATAATAACAACAACAACGTTCTCCAACAACCTCGAAGCCCTCTTATGCAGCAGCTGAATGAAGCCGAAAATTTACTTCTGCGGAAATTTCAAGACCGGGAGACGAAACTAAAAGAGGATAGGGGAAAAATTCAGGGATCCCTGTTTCAGATCGGACAGTCTCTGGACTTGTCCCAGAAAGAGGAAGCCTCCACTCTGTACCAGAACATTGATGAACGCTATCGACAGTCGATTTAAGGCTGAAAATAAGAACCTGCATCCTCCCTTGTTAAATTCCGTGAAAATTATACTGAAGAGCAGGTAAACCGTATTTTCACGAGATGACTTCATGGGACAGGCTAGTTCTAATCGACTGTGAAAGAGCAATCGGCGAAAACCGGTGCTGACGACTTGAACAAAATCATGAAAAGCTTAGACGCGGCGCTGATGAGATTTCTTATGGTTGTGGATGTGCCTGTTCCAGGTTGTAAAAAAAACAAAAAAAATGATTTGTGATTCCAGTGATTGAGGTCTTTGTGATTATAGTGAAGGGAAACTGCTCTAATCCTTATCAAGAAAAGATGGAGGAGATAAATTTTTCGATGAGGAGTCTGTGGCAAGAAATTTACAAGGGGAAGGACATTGAGTACGTACAGATACGCAGCGATGTCGAAAATGAAAACGGAGAGGGGGAGGTATTTCTTCTTACGACTGAGGACTTGCAAGTTATGATGATATGCTTGGAATGAACTGCTTTTGATTTTTTATCCTGTACATTGGCGAAGAGCATGGGTTATGCACACTAGTATCAGTCTACAGGAGCACTCGCGACAAAAAATTTTGCTTTTCATCATCTTATTTGCCTCACTTTGCATCAACGTGCCCTCTCCCGTCCAACACCTTCAGGCTCCGGCCCCCACCACACGTCGTGCTGGTGCCAGAAGTTACAACTACAGGGTTGTGATGGTTCTAGCAAACGGCACAGAGCTGGATATGAGAGGTCGATGCTCGGCAGGCCAAAAAGTTTTGGCGTCGCTGATTACAAGATTGGCGCTGGCAGATAGTTTTGGTTGCCAATGTGGGGTATTGGCTCTGGACGAACCTACCACGAATTTGGATTTATGTTGACAGTTTTAGTCAAATTTCAGTCACAGAGTTAGATGTATAGCTTTTTCATCCTCGGAGTTGAGCCATGTCACCGGAAGGCGCTCGATGTGAAGGATCCATGACCTAACCTAACCACCTATCGCGCATTGCAATTCTACTTTTTACGTGTACAGCGATGTCAGAAAAAAGTTACTCTATCCTCGTCGAATGCAGCCTCAGCACGCAATGAATATGTCCAGTATAGTACTTAATAGTCACCGCAATGATTGATAAATCACATGCGCATCAGCTTATTTTGCAGCTTCCTTTGTTCTCTCCTGCCAATCGGACCTCCCTCTTTCATCGCTGCAGAAGAACATCAACGCTTTGGCCGAAGCCCTCGCGGACTTGATAGAGCACAGGAGACAACATCTAGGGTTTCAGCTGATGATTATTACTCATGATGTGCAGTTCGTCCAGATGCTGTCGAAGAAGCAGTTCTGCGAACGCTATTGGCGCATCAGTAAGGATCCACACAACGGCACCAGTTTGATAACGCAGCATAAGATGACTGAGTTGGATCAGAAGTGAGCTAACAGTCATGAGTAACTTCTTGATGTGGAAGATTCACAGTCTTCATTCTGATGCAACAAAAACTGATCAAACTTGCACATTTTCTTTTTCTTGCGCAAAGTTAGACTTCGTGCAGTACTGTATGCAGATAGACCCACAAGAAACCGGATAAGCTTTTCGACACTGAAGTCTTCTCCCCCATCATTTACTACATGCATGAACTCCCCTTTCAAGAACATTTCGAAAAAAGACCCCCTTCTCTGTCGATCTGACTCAGGATTCCATGGCTTGATATTACCTAGCCACGCCGCATGACTGCAACATTGGGAATAGCTACAACAACGTCAAAGCTTCGTACAACTATCTACCTAATGCGGGAGATGTATGTTGCTTCCGATAGTATTCGCATGTGTCTTTTGGAGCGTGCTTTGTTATGGACGAAACAGCCAGATTTTCTCAAGCATGTCAAGAAAGACCGCGACCAGTATTTCCTATTGTGAAAACGTCTAAAAAGAAGTGATATAGAGAGTTGATAAAGAAAACGGGTGGAAAAAGTCATAATACAGGTGAATCTCTTTTGCTACGTACTGTGCCTATAATGTCGAAGCAGCGCTTTCTGCATAACGAAACTTCTCAGGCACTTCTTTTCACAGGTTCGCGCTCAATTAATATCGGTGCGCAGTTTTCTTGAAGTACAAGTTGAAGCTTGTTGCATGAAATAGAAACTACTTGCTTCATCTTGTCGAGTGCCACCATTTTTCGTACCACCAGTTTACAAGCTTCCAACAAATGATCAGCAGTTCCTTATGACTTACGCAATGCTACTACTACTCACTAGACCTATCAAGAACAACTAGTACACAATTTACTCTTTTTTACGGAAGATAGATCAATGGACGTCGCTGCCACAGAAGAGGAGGACGGTGGCCAGGATGGAGGTGAGGAGGACATCGGTGCTGGTATGTGCATATGCATGTGCATATTCTGCGCTAGTAGTATTAGCACTATCAGTACGTGCTGTGCACGGTGCATCAATCCAAAGTCGTCGACTGACTTCATCGCCCGAACAATACTCCGATGCCGAAAGAGAGAGCAGCGGTGAGGCAGAGTGGTCACCGTATGCGCACTTAACGTTGACCACAGGAGGGAGTGAACTGTCTTCTTCCTCTCAAGCAGGAGAACGATGGCGGACTGGCCACGGTGGTTGGGGAGAGCGCAATGAGATTTCACCTTCCTCTACTTCATCCCGTTTTTATATCCCAGACGATGATGAGGATGATACACCAGAACAAGTTGATACACCATTTCCTTCTCACTTGTCGAATGCGCTTGAAGGTATTGGAGGGGACCGACCTTCTGAACCTTCTCATTTAGCATCGTCTTCCAGAAGTCAATATAGGCGTTCACGATTTGGACACTCACCCTCCTCTCCTTCTCAAGGCGTCCAAGATGTAGAGGACGTGCTAGGACCACCTTCTGCAGAGGGATCCCCAAATGGACATTGGTGCCTCAGTGACGCCCGCGCAGTTGCACGCGATTGGCGGGGCTTTGTGTCTGAACGCGAATCAGTCAGGTGGCAAGCCTTTCAACTGATGCAATTTGGAGGTGCAAGTCCGAAACGATTGGGAGCACGACAAATAAAGAACGGCAATGATGAACAAGGAGTTCAAAGTACACAAGGGGAAGCCGTGTCAAATACTGCAAAGGCTGTGTCAGGTAAACTTATAGGTTGGGTTTCAAGTAAGGGAGATTCTAGTCCACGGGTAAGTGTGTCAAAAGCTGTAGCAGGTAAAGGAGATGCTAGTGCACGTGCAGACACGGCTGTTGCGGAACACCTAGTTCACGGCAACGATATGATAGCACGACTTCAAGGCCTTAGCGTTGCTGAATCAACGCCCTCTGGAGGAGTACATGAGCAAGCGGGGCATCATCTTTCTGGAGGAGATGGTCCTAAATTACTGCGCTATGATGTCAATTCACGTGGGATATTGCCATTGAAAGATGGAAATCAAGGAAAAGGAGGAACGAAGGAGCCAAACAAGGGTATAGGAGTTCACAATACTAGAGGAGAGGAACCGGCTCCAGTGCCAATTACATCTGTCGGAGAGCATGAAGATGGGACTTCTTCTAGAGATAACAGCTGGTTGCCTGTGTTACGACTACCTCCACTGCGGTCTGCACCTAACTCGCCTACTGAAAGAAGTGACGTCAAAACTGCACAAGTTCTCACAGCAAATGGAACCAAGAAAACGACCGTACAGCAACTAGTACAAGCTAATCATGGTTGTATAACATCAAAAGCACAACAACAAATAGTAGTAGAAACTGAAAAGAATCATGTTGGTACAAGTGCAACTACAACATCAAATCCAGGAATGAAAATGAATAGAGATGTTCATGTTGCTGCAGCTGGATCACTGGAGGCTTCTCCCCCAATACAGGAACTATCACCTTCTCCTATGTTTAACCGACAAAGAAAATTCGTACGTTTTGTTAAGGCAACCAAGAGAGCATCCTGCTTAGCATCATCCGACCTTGGTGCTTTTTCTATAGTTGAAAAAGAAGCACCTTCCAAGGATAGCATTGCTCTCACAAGGATGAACAAGGGGAGCACATTCCAAGGATACTATTACTCTCACAAGGATGAACACCCAAGGATAAAAATGCTCTCAAGGGAGATGGTAACGCGGTAGCTCTAATTTTGACTTGTCAGAAGTTGGTCTGTACGATCCTCGGGAAGACGACATCAGCAACCGAGAGAGGTCGCCACAACGCTCACAGAAACCGGGAATTAAGGCTTGCCCTTATCCATCTTCTGCGGCATCCTGAAGAGGCATTTCAAGGGAAAAAAGCACCCAGGATGCGCCTCAAGATGGATAAGGGTGAGCTCTAAGGGAAGGCAAAGCAGGTCGTTTGAGCAATTGCTATCAGGCATTGATCTTGGAGATGAGGCAGTGGAGGAGATCGGAGGAGGAGCGCCGTTTTCTGAATATAATCCTGGTGGAGCTTCTTCTTCATCTACTGGTTTTACAGCTTCTCATTTAGTTGCAAAAATCCATTCAGCAGCTGCAAAAAACCATACGCATGACTCCCCAGCTGGAAGAACACATGACGCTCTTTTCTTAAGGGTTACTTACCTCCTTTATTAAGGGTTCTTCACTACCATCCTTGACCTGTTTCCCAGTAGGAAAGGGGTCAGGGATGGCCTGAAGAGTGCAATGGCGCAGCCTCTAACTTTGCCCAGTAGGGTTCTCAACACGAACGGCAGTTTCTTTCTCCCTACTGGCGGAAACGGAGAGGATCTAAGCTTGCCAGTTCAAAGACAGCGAGAACTAAGCTCGTTCGCTTCCCTGTTTGCATCAAACAGTGAAGCACTCTTACTAGAACGAGATGCCGAAGCACTTGTACTAGAACGAGATGATCTACCGCGAGATGATCTACAACGAGATGGAGATCAGAAGGACCAGCAGGCGGACACTTCTCAGGACCTGGATCTATCTTCTAAAGTTGTGGCTCCATTTGTTGATGAGGTATTTGGCTGGAGTGGACGTGGTGCATCGTCTCACCAGGAGAGTCGGACTGGTGGTTCACGAACCGAAGCAGACGCGAGAACACGTGATCAAGATCAATTTTTCGAAGCCGTCCGTGATAAACTTGTGCATCAAAGAACTTCTGAGGAGACAAAGGACGGCGAATCACACGCTATGACAACAGCAGACCCTCCTTGTCTCGGTACAGAACAAACTACGACATGTCCGGACGAGCCTCTGAGTCCAGATACATATTCTACGAGGAAGAAAAGAATCGCCAAACGCGAATGCTCGAAGATGAAAGGGAGTAAACGTAACATGCCGTCCATGCCTGAGCATAGTCCTAGGACAAAACTAACTGACAGCTGGGAAGTGGATGCAGGATCAAAGGGAAAGCAAGAGGCAGCAGCCAGTTCCGGAAGTACAACTGACGGTAGTGGTGCCTCAAAAGCATCAGCCAGAGCCACGGATATATTGGCAGAAGCAAAAACAATGGCAGCTAAAGCTACTGCTGCCAAAGCTACAACAGCATCAGCATCCAGTAAGGGGAGAAGCTATGGCATAGCTGCTAGTACCACTCCCCTCAAAACACCTACGCGTGATAAAAAACCGTCACCGCCTCTAGTTATTCCGTCACCGGGTGTGGATGCAAATAATGTTGTCGATCGTGCTGTTAGATGTATGAGACCAACGCCGACGAGAGCGTCATCTCCGACTTCTGATTTCATCGGAACAGGTGCTCCTGGTAGTCCTTCGAGGAGGTCTGTCGTCGATCGCGCTGCATCTAGTAGCACGCATCTAGTAGTATCTTGTTCCGCTTCTTCTCCACACGAACGGCCTATTAATAAGGGAGTAGGATCCTCATCCGCTTCTTCTCCACATAATATTCGTGTGGGAGGATCACCAGGATCACCAGCCATGTCACCGTCCGCAACGCCTCCTATTAAGGATTCCGACATTCGTCCCTGATCTTTCACTAACATCCCTGTTTCCAATTTGAGAAAGAACTCAGGGATGTTCTGAAGAGTGCAATGGCGGAATGTCTAATCATGGAACAAAGTCTCCTCAGCAACACTTCACGCCTCCTGCTCATCTTCTTGCTGGTAACCTGATGGTCATGCAACGAGGAGCAGCTTGTACACCAGGCTTAGCTTCTGGTGGTCGTGGATTTCCTGCTACCACCTCCCAGATGGGACAAATCCCGCAACTTAAAGCTGGAGGAGGAGCAACGACCTCAACATCACGTCAAGCAGGAGTTCAACATTTGACTTTGAGGGGTAGCAGTGCTAGTAGCACTAGTAATAAAACTAATTCTTGTAATTCTCCTATCCGAGGAAGTAATTCTCCTAGCATGATGTCTGAAGGCCATTCTCCTGCTTCTTGTATTTAAGGGTGCCCAGTACCAAATTAGATTCTCCAGTACTAGACCCTCCTTAGCTCCTCTTTTCCTAGTAGAAAAGAAGGTGGGGATCTTTGTTCTGAGGAATGTAATTCCGTGAGCTCTAATGCATATCGCCTTTTGGTGAGAGGTCGCCTGTCGCTGGCTCAGGTTTCCTCCCCCCAATGTCGTCTCCGACTTCGGGTTGTGATATAGGGCATGCGCCTGTAGAACAGCAACATCAATACCGTAAAGAATCCTCGAGTACTGCTCCTGCAGCACAACCTCGTGAACGTGAGCAGTCTAGTGCTAGTATCTCCCCTACTAATATCTCACAAGTTGGAGGAGCACCAAAAACAATCTCACAACACGTTGAACCTCGGCAAGGGTCCTTGAATGTATTGCAACAGCAAAGCATAAGTAGGAAAAGGGGGTCAGTTCTTCCAGTTCAACCTAGGAACCATTTGGGTGGACCTAGAGGACTTATTCCTCCTAAGTATGCAGGAGGCGATGCTGCGAGGAGAACAGTAAGCCCTGCAGCAAGCCCTTGTCCCTTCCCCTTTGGTGTGTTTGCACCATCCGGCGTGGAAGACGATCCACTCTCAGACACGTCATTTTATGAAACGAAAATCTGTTCTCATTTTCAAGCTTATCAAGTTTAGAAAAGAGTGTTGAGGATGATGACAGATTTCGGCTTCATACATTTCGTGGATTTTATACTAGTGCTGGTCCTTGGACGCGCAAAACTGATGTCCCAGGGAGCGAGCAGCAACATGCAGAAGCGCATCCCTTCATCATGAAGCCTGGTGGTACGAGTGGTGGTCCCACTACTCCCACTACTACGTTTACTACATCAAAGCCCTCTACGGCTGTGATAAAAGCCTATCAAGGAGGACCTCCGTCTAGTGCACCAGCCGCGTCACTTAATACAACTGGAGGTGCCCTTCTGCATTTCCACGGACGTGCAACTCCAGAAACAGCGACCACAAGCTCTGATGATCTTCCTGACGATAATATTAACTCCCTTGGCGTCGCTGGTCGCGCTTATCCTATGGTCCAAGGTCCTGGTCGAGGAGGTGGACCTCGCATTATAGATACTAGAAGGGACGATATGCGTGAGCAACCACGTGTTCTGCCTGGATTCGGATCCACATCGGTAAGCAGCCGCATCAAGGGAAGGCGGGCTTCCATTTAATAGTCGTGATTTCTCAAACAGAAATTTTTCGCTGTTTGAATGAATCCATGTTGTTACAGCGTTACATTGAATCCATGTTTCAACGTTGAGCCTTTGAAATCACCCATATTGATTTTTGATGCTCAAGGAATGTGACCCTACTCTTACGTAGCTCATTAATATTGACGGGTGAATGTCAATCCACTTTTTATCACGCATGCAATCAGCATCAAGAAAAGGTAAGTACAAATGATAATGCGAACAGCGAACATCATTACACTGTTGAGTATAAGAAACGCATCTACTTCACTTTTCACACTTGTTCATGTTGCCATCCTCGTCCTCGAGTGGACAATTTTCAGTTTGCTCCAGTCTTCTCTCTTCGACAGATGTGATTTTGATCTCGTCCTTTCACCATCTGCATTCTGGTTTGCAAACGCATAAGGGACGCAAAAAGTTTCCTGTCAAAAAGATCAGTGTGGTCGTGAAGTACAAGTACTCCTTGGCCGCGGGTATCATGCTGAAGATGATTCCCGTATTTCATATCACAAGTGCGTGTTGCGTTTAGCTCTACGTGGACGATGGGATGCGAAGACAAATATTTCTCGAATTCGTCATTTTCTGAAAGCCCATGCATGACGAATTAATGCTGGTTTCCATGTGTGTCGTGTCGTTGACAGAAGACTGAGCACGGCATTATTCTTCCTTTTTAGCGTTAACAGAACAAAGGACAAAAATTTAAGATCTGGAACTTTTTTCGATTTTCTTCTCGTCCAACCAAGCATTCAAACAGTGTGGTCTTCGACAGATTGCGAAAAACGAAAACCTATTCATTCTTTCTTTTTTTGACTTGCGTGTGAGAGGATTCTTCCTTCTCATCAGGTTTGTGCACACTGACTGCATGGATTGTAAAAGGTGATTTCTTGTACTATGCATTAAATTTGTAAAAAACTTACAGTAAATTTTTGAAGTAAAATGAACTACAAGAATATGGGTTTTTTTCTCGTCTCGCTCCTACTGGGGCATTTTGTCTCTCAGCAGACTGTTGTTGCGGTCAGAGTCACGACACGGGGACCGGAAACACAGAAGGACAGCGCGGTAACACCGAAGGAGCTTCGTTTTGACGAAAACGTTGAAGACATCGACGATTTGGAATTAGAGAAGATTAAGGGCAATGCCTCTAAGAAGAAGATAGCTGAATCCATGGGAAACCTGCGGAAAAAGACTAGAACAGCGTCTACGGAACTACTTTTTGTCAACAAGAGTATACTGAAAGCAATATCGAAAGAAAACGTTCCGGTGGGAGAGGATCGTGTTGGAGAGTACAGTTCGGAGGAGGAAGACAGCTCGGGGGACGACAGTTCTGTTGATTCTGACGAGGAGGCTTCTGTAGTTCCTAGTTGTTCCACTGATTCAACGTGTGGGGGAGGAGCTTTTGCAGTTTATGGTGACGATGCTTCCTCCGGGTTGATCCGCAGTGCATTAAGGCTCAAGAGCCATGCAACTCATTTCATTCTACAAGGCATTTTTCCCTATAATTTCCTTCTTAGGATTGATGGGAGAAATGCAGGCAAGAAATGAATTAAATTTTGAGCTCTGTAAGTGTAGTTGACGCGTCATCGAACATCCAGATGATGGTGGATGAGATGCAAGAAATGATGGGGGATAAGATGAAAAATGGAGACCCCCGATCAAAGGAGCCGCTGATTAAGGGCTGGCAGTTGGCCTCTCTGTGAGCATGATAGATCTATGGCCTTTTCAAGTAGGAAAGTCATAGATGTGCAAGCTAGATCGGTCAACTTGCAAGCGCTAATCTGGTCGCTCAACAACAAGTTGTAGTAAAGGAGCTGCAAGGGGGCAAGGTGGTAGAGAGGAGAAACGTAGTTGTGCGTACTCGAGGAGCTTCTGGCCAGGAGCAAAGAGAAACCCAGACTATTGCTGCGGGTGGTGCAGAAGCTCTTGGACCTACTCCCATAGAGCAAACTATGGGTGGTGCAGAAGCTCTTGGACCTACTCCTACAGAGAAAGATGATCTTGAAGAGCAGCCCTCCTTCCAAGAGAGGAACAATACATGCAAGGAACTACAAGATGTTGGTGCTGTTCCCACGTACGCTGGTGGATGTCCGACTCTGGCCAGAGCACCGTATCCAGAGAGTAGTGAGAGGGTTCCAATCCCGACTTTGGTTAAACTACGAGAGGTGGAAGATAATAGTCATACAACGTCGAGAAGAAGGACATCAAGGAGTAGAACTACTACCGGGAAGCCGTGTGGAAATGGTAGGCGTCACGTAGTCGTGGACGAAAAACAACAAAATGACAACAAGAAAGATCATAGCGAAAAAAGGCTCCTGGATGTCAGAAAAGATGACGACTTTCATCTTGTGGATGACGATGCTTTACTCGATGAGATGATGACGTCCATTCATATAAACAAGAACTTCTCTTTCGACAACCACCTGGTCAATATGAATTTCCAAATTCTCGCCAAACAAATTCTAGTTAAGGCTAGCAAAATCCATCTTTCCAAGCATCGTGGTCCTCCCGTTTTCTTTTTAAAGGGACAATAAAGGGAACAACCAAGATGCACCTGAAGATGGATTTTTCTTAGTGCTAACCTGGAAGCTTTCCTTGTCCTCATACATGTGGGGAAACAAGTAGCGCAGCATACATTCGGAAAAACGGTGACACTGTTCAAGCGCATCGTCGAAAGTATTCGTTACGGTACCCAAGTGTTGGCATGGGAACTGCATTCATTGCGAGACCAAGCCGACCTCTGTGGAACCCTAATGCAGCAACACTGCGACTGTATGCAAATTTCTATGGCCACTGTTCAAGGATAGTGTCAAAGATAGTGATGGACTTCCTCGGTGATAGATGATGGACTTTCATCTCAGTCCGTCCTTTATACTTGCCAAATATCTTGCATGAATAACATAATCACCCCGGTAATTTGCACCCTTTCACGTGTTCAACAATGTCACCGTTGAAGCATATAACAAAGAAATCAATCGGTAGACTGCGCAATAATATAGATGATGGACTTTCATCTCAGTCGCAGGGATATTGATCATGGATAGACCTTTTCTATACCTCTTGAGTATAAATTATGTGAATCTCCTACGTTTTTAAGAACTCAGGTTATGGTCTCATGTAGTCTCATGTAGTTGTCCCTCCAGTTGTCACGAGGAATAATGTGCTTGATAGTACTCTACTGGCTGGAACAGTATTTACAGGCTTCATCTTATATAGTACGCTCAGTTTTTGGAAATCGTAGCCCTCCCGGATGCACAGGCCTTGCACTCTCTACTCCCTTGCCCCCTCCTCCTCACACTCCTGCTCATTCTCACGTCATTATCACGACGTCATTACCACCTAAACCTCTTCTGTAATACTTGCCCTCTCTCCCTTACCCTCTCTCTGCATCTCTTCATTACCACCAACCAAACTTGTCCTTCAAGTGGTGCGGAGATATTGGTGCCTGCTTTTCGCCACATGGTAGACGCCCTGCGAGAACAGGTTGCCGATATGATCGGAGAAGATCACGGCCTCTCAAACAAGCGAGTACCTCTAATGCCTTGGATATTAAGGAAATAAAGGTGTACTGCGTTTTTGGTTGTATAATGCGATGTTGTGTACTATGAGTGATAGATTAAATATATAGATGGATCAATCTTCAGTAAGCTGGCTCACCATGATGACCATCATTTTTCGCTACGGGCTACTGCTTTTCATATACTACTACTTACGTAATTATAGCAAGGAACAAATCGAGACGGACGAGCTTTGTTTTGGAAAGTTTTGGAACTTCGCATAGTTCTGATACTAGTTTACTGACTCTAAGGAAAAGACTCGTCGCCCTGGTTAGTGAAATGTCCATCGAAGTCCGCCTATTGATTGCGGGGCATAGAAGCTGTGTGCACGTTCCTAGGGTACCTGGTAACTTTTCGAACTACAACGAAGAAATGCGAACGCATTTGCTGACAAGCATGAGAAGCGATACTGCCAAGACAAGAAGTGCCACATCTCTTTCTACTAGTTCAAAAAGCATGAGGAACAGACGGGAAAGAAGGAAGAAAAGTGGCAGTGGTGCTGCTACCGTTGCTGCATCAGTTACAACAACTTCGCTGCTTTCACAGGAAGGAGACAAATACGGCAGTGCTTTCTTGTGATGGTTGCTTTTTGATTCGATTCAGGTTTTGCTTTGTGATTCGCTCGTAGTTGGTTCTAATTCACTAAAGAACTCTTTAACAACGTTGGTTCATCTTCTAAGACGGAGTAGCGGGTGCCTGTGACAAAACTACAGCTCAAACCGCAACAAAGGGGCAAGGGAAGCCAGAAAATCTTCTAGGACACGACCGAGGAGAGCTGCAAATGTTGAAAAAAACAGTAAATTATGGCCATGGGGTTTAGGTCAAGCGACGCTTAGACCACTAAAGTAAGACGGCCGGTTAGTTTTCCCGCTATCCTTGGTATTATCCCTTCAAACAAGTAAACTATGGCGGATATAAAAGTTTGCACTTCTTGCTCGTCTTGTTTTTTGGCTCTTCAGTAGCCAATGAAGCTTGCTAGTTTTTCTGGCGGGCCCCCACCTAACCTAACCTAATGATGTTCTTGTGGCCATCGTCTACAACTCCTTTTCTCTGAGCACGCAGTAATTTCTATTGGTACAACTTCTCTCCTTCTAACAACTGTCCTTATGCTTAGAAGCCATAGTTTTATTAGAGGATAGCGAACGGCTGCTGGCAGTAGAGCACATGGCTTCGGTCTATGTTCCTGACAGATGCTTGTTTGGAAATGATGGCAAGACGCTGTTGCTTGGCGTAGAAAAAGCCTCAAGAAACATCATCAATGAAGTGCAGCGACTGGGAGCTTCGGAGGATGAAATCTTTAGGATTGAAAGTACGGAAGGAGAAGCGGAGGAAGATGGTACCAAGATGGCTTTCACTGGTGCTATGGGAACAGTGGAAGGTAGTTGTAGTACAAAGACTTTGACTTCTCACGGCACAGAAGATGGCGATCTTCTAGATAGGTGTAGTACAAAGAGGACTTTGACTTCTGTTATGGAAAGAACAAGAACAGATTTTACTCAAACCAGCAAGAAAATGGAGGCTAGACCAGATGTTTCCCAGCGAAACCCTGAAGACGCTATCATACGAGAAAATCCTGAAGACTACACTGCCCCACTCATCATCGCGGACTGGCCAAGGCAGCAGCAAATGAGAACAAAACTTAAGCAGGCTCAACAAAAATGGCCATTTTTAGAAGCCATTTCTTCCTTAGAATTCCTTTTTAGGATTTTTGCGAGAAAATGGACGCCCAAGAAATGAAACATTGATTTTGAGCTCTATCTAAGATATCTTCACTACTTCTAGACCACGTTGACAGAGTACTTCTAGACCATGTTGACGCCAGGGAAGATGCAAAAGAAGAGGTAGAAAATTTGTGGCTTGAGTTGCAAGGCCTGCGGCAAAAACAGCGAATATTGTGGGAAAGAGCTGCTGTGGCTATGGATGAGCCAGTCTATGCCAAGGATATTCGTATGACATGCTTGAGTTATGGGTGTAGGGAATTCATCTCCAAAGTCATCTGGAAGAGAGAAAAATGAGTCCTCTGAGAGAGAGAAAAAGGCAAAAGAAAAGAGGGACCCAGATGATCCCTGAGATGAATTCCCGACACCTCTAATTGAGGGAGGAAGTTGCAACACGGATCGCGGCAAATGGGGAGCGTTCTGGCTCGCAACAGAGAGGTTGTAGTCCTAATGAAGCGGAGAATCCCGACATCATAGGCCTTGAAAAACAGAAAGCTGAACAAGGACGAGGACAAGAACTACAACCTTGTGAAGATTCTGGGAGTCATGTTCGGAAGTATTCTACAGTCCTGTCGATTCTGAGAAAACAGCTTGCTGAACAAAAAATGAAAACACGTGAAAAACGTGCGGCCGAGGAAGAAGAGGGTGATGTGGATTTAAGGCTCAGACTTGTTACCACTTTCTGGTTCCGGTGCTAATGTGCGAAAGACCATGATTATTTGTGTACGAGCGCTCCACAGCTGTAAAGATAGAGCAAGACCTTGCTCATGGGCTAGTCTTGCTTTTTCTCCCACCCGTTTTTCACTCACTGCTCCTCGGCGTGAGCTCAGCCCTACCCTCTTACGCATTTGTTATCCGCTCAATGAAGTATCTGACGTTCTGCTCACACACATTCCTGCTTGACTGTCTGTTTTTGTAAGAAGAAGAAGAAGAAGATGATGTGGCTCAGACTTGTTACCACTTTCTAGTTCTGGTGCTAGTACACGTACCTAGTACCTTGTTTTATTGTGCCTGCTTGGGCATACAAAATAGATCAACATCTAGTGTTTCCTCTTCTTTTCCCGTCTTACCATTAGCTTGTTTACAACAATCCTGCTCTAACTGTAAATCCCAACGCTTTGATTCCGGAACTGTCAAAGGTACTAAGTCCCAGGAACTTTGTGATCAATGCGATCGGAGTAGGGCCTTGGGTTGCAGGCGTCATACAGCTTCTGATCCCGGCTGTCGTCCATCGCGAGCAGGATAGGCTCAATTTCACACTCGCTTCCCTCCTGAATGTATAGTATGGCTTATATATAATATTGCTCTTCTAAATTTAAAAGGTACAACATAACTGAATGACCTCATATCTACTTGACCGCGTGGTAAACGAGGGGCCATTACATGACATGAGCACTTTTGATTTTGATGCACACACGGGATGGTTCTTTGGTTGCGTAGAATCAATTCGAGTTTTGATTCATTCTGTTGGAAGGTTGTCCAAAAATAGAACCGAACTCATTTGAAAGACACAACGTTGATAGCCCTCTAGCTACCACAGACACTCTTTCTCTTTCTAACATTTCGTCGCTACCGCCGTTGTCATTCGCGCGCTTCAGAGAAGCAAGTGTGCGCATGACATTTGTTGTCCGGGGAATTGTCCCTCGTGCCTCTACTTCCAAAGGCAGTCTCCGATGCAACTATTCATTGATGGTGAATACGAAAAACTATGGGAGGATACGAAGTACCACACGTGCCAATCTATGGAAGGATGGAAAGAATCGTTGAAATGGATGAAGGAGAGGCTGGGTAAAGGCGAGCTGTCTACTCTACTGAGTCCGCGTGCTGACTTGCTGCTGTCGAGTTTGTTTCTCAAAAGTGGTGGCACCTCCATGGCAGAGAAGACGGAAGAACAGGAAGACACTGGCAGACGCACCTTTCTCTTTCGAACAGGGGATAGTGGCAGGTACAATTATTCAGTGACAATAGGTGCTAAAAAAACTGAGATGAAAGTCGGCGAATCTTGTGGTGGTGCTGCTGTTGGTGCTGGTGCTAGTGGTCAAGACAAAAGCACTGGTGGAGGTAGTGGTAGTGGAGCATCAACAGCATCGTCATCGTCACCGCCAAGTGGAGAACAAAGTAAAACCTTAATAGGGAGAGTGAAAGTGCCAGCTGCTGCTGCAGAGACACGACCCGGTCGAAGAGGGATGCAAAAAGCCCTCAAAAGGTTTGAGAAGAAAGGCAAAGGATTGATAAAACGAGCGGAAAACGATGCACAACGAAAAAAAGAAGAAGAGAGAAGCGCGCCAAAGATGATTTATGGGAGGAAATCAGTCAGGTCTTGTTGTAGGTAATAACTTCAAACATGGACGACGAACTTGCGTTTTTTTAGTTCCACTTCTTTGTAGGTCATAACTTCAAACATGGACGACGAACTTGCGTTTTTTTTGTTCCACTCAAAACTCTATCCTACCCTTTCCTACCTCCACTTCTAACCCCTCGACCGTGAGCATTGGCGCAATGCTGAACCGAGTGCTCGAAAGGCATATCGGAAAGCGGAATGCGCGACCAAAAAGGCTTTCTATCGTCAGATGCTGTTTTTTCCTGCCATGTGGATTTTGATTATGACAGATAATCTTGCTTGACTGGTTTTCTTTTTCAGCAAGAAGGTGAAGGGGACAAAAGCATCGAGGATGAAGGCATGCTAGTCTAGCACAAACTACGTACAGATGCAGCAATCTACTCACCACAAAATAACTATCTCCTTCTAATCCATAAGGTGTAAAAGACCGAATGGACCCGTTCAACGAAAGCAAGCTAAATCCCGAGATGCGGGAAATACTACAGATGATGCAAATGGAAATCAGGTGTATGGAAGAGCCAAACGAACAGCACTACCAAGATGCGAAAGGCGGATGCAACTCCTTGGATGAGCTTTTGAGGGAAAAGATTTATCATTTAGCAGGTACGGGAGAAGGCTCGGCTCCTTCTGGTGGAGTAGATCATGGCGAAGGGTCGCGAAGAAGTCGGGAAGCAGAAGAAGGAGGTCCTGACTCTCCTTCTTGGCCAGATTTCTTTTGTCGTGTAGAGAAGTATATGAATCAGCACGTGCTTGATGTAGAGGGAGAAGTAGATGGATCTCAAGTTCAAGAAGGTTTCTTGGGCCACGGCGAAGGCACTGACGTTGACATGAAGGAAGGCGAAAGCACTGACGTTTGACATTCTAGGAGAAGAAGGTCTCGAATAAGCTGCAGAAGAAGTAGACTCAACAAAAGACGATGTTGACGTGAAGAAGGAGGATGATTCGACTGGAAGTTCACCACTACTAGAGGTGGAAGGAGACCTTCGTGGAAGAAACTCTTCTATACGTACGCGTTGGTCGTAGACTGCCTACTAGTAGAGTCTAGCCCTACCGTGTGAGATGCAATTTTGCTGATTTCATTTCAGCATGTTGTAACTTCTGGATGAAAAAAAGTCATGGGAAAAATAAGTGTAACAATAATTTCAATGGTGCCACTAATACCTGCGGGATAGGGTACGTAAGTAAGCAGATTCAATAAAAACATCGAAAGAGGGCAGCTAACGCAATTTAGATCAATCTTTTTAATAGGGCCAATAGGTATTTAATGCCTAAGAATATGGTTTCTGATTAATAGACTCGTTTCATCGTGCTTACATGGAGACGTGACTCTTCACGTGGAGCACGCTCCAGAGCAGTACTAGTCGATTAGGGAAAGCAAAAGAATATCTTACTATGTAGTCGGTTAGCGAATGCAAAAAGTCTAGATGGTCGAGGAAAGATCAATGCATCTTAGGTTTCTTATCCGCAGGCGCACCTCGCGGACCACAACCTAACCTAACCTAGCAGTATCCGAGTGGTCATTCTGCATTATAGTTAGCAATCATAAGAACGCATTATTGCACAACGACAAATGTAACACGGCTTCTTTTCATTTGTAGGCTCATTTGGGACACAACAGAAGCTACAACAAAATTATGTGCCGTAAGAAGAAAGACCTGTTGTGTGTAAGAAGAGTGAGTGCAACTGAGAGAATAACCTTGAAAACGCCAGGAATCTTGTCCTTGATAAACGCTGCCAAAAATATTAGCTGGTGAAATACGGAGTGCGCGCCACCGTTAAAGATTAGGCTCACTACCCGGCTGCCGCCACTAGGCTTACCCCTAGATAGCCGACAACGAGCGACACCCTGTTGTTCGATTTCAAATCCTACACTGTTTCAATTTCAATTTACCACACCGAAAGCAAAACCATCCTACCACACCGAAAGCAAAATGATGCCTTCTTTCGCTGACAGCAGCCTAGAGGAGCTGCAAAAGCAGCTGACAGCTGAAAAAGAGCGCCTCGACGATATGGAGAAAGCGGTGAAAGACCTGACCCTTCGAGATGGATGTGAAGAACAACTAGAGCAACTGGAATCAAGAGTGGAAATAGAAGAGAATCGAGATGTAACGGAGGTTAGGTGGAGGATAAACAAAATATCGGAGACGAGACGAAACTTGAAGAAAGGCGAATACGTCAAGTCACCGCATTTTTCAATAGCACGATTTCCAAAGAAGTGCTCCTTTCACTTCTATCCGAAAGGTATTAGTATTTTTTCAGACTGATACAACTGTTTGCTTTTGAACAAAAATCTCTCACTTCGGATGTGGCTAAAAGGCTTTTTTTAGGCTGCTGCAATTGTTTTTTACCTGCTCATCCCGATTTGTTTCTGAGGCGAAGTTGAATTCCGATTTGTTTCAGGTGACGACTTCGCAGAGGAGGGTTACGTTTCCCTCTACCTCCACCTCCCTTCCAAACGTGCGACGGTGAAACGGTCTCTTTTTGTCGGAAAGAGAAAAACCGCGAGGAAAGAAGTAACCACGGATCAGCCGGGGGAAAGCGAGATAGCGGTTTTGAGCGGCGAAATAGACACGAAAACGGATAGTGTCACAGTAGGAGTTAAGGATTTCGAGATCGTGGAATGCCATGAAAGACTAGAGCATTATGGCTTGGTCAGTCACATGTCTAGGTTTTTTTCCAGCTTTCTTCTCCTATTAGATGAGCATCACTATCTTCAACTCCCTCCTCTTGAGAAATAGAAAGAGAGAATAAGCATAAGCTGGAAAAAAACTGCTACCTTTCTTTCATAATCAGGGGAAAACAGTGCTTGAGATATCGTGACATCGAGATCGCTCTCTGGAGTCGAGTCTCGACCGTGACTTGGTACTAGATCACACATGGGACACATGGCATGACATGAGTCTGGTGCTGTGACCGCCTCAAAAAGAGAATCACAATACTCCTCAACAAACCTCCTGGTTCCACCTCCCATTCATGTTGCAGCATCAATTGAATCGCGCCGATAGAATTAATGTGTTCTCATGAACATGATCTCAAGCAATCTGTGGCTTGACACTACAGTCGAAGGAGGTGTTCTACACACCTGAGATGCTTCTTCAGCTTGCATAAAGTAGTAGGGCCTGTTCTTTCCGAAGCGAATTTCTTTCCCTTCCGGAGCGTCGAAAGAATGACAATCTCGACGTCTGCGACGAAACGCACTTTTTTTTCCGACGTCTGACTGAAGATAGGAAAGTAAGAATGAGGGTCTTGTCATCAAAGAACGCATAATTCTTCAAGGCGATTACTACCGTAGGCCGCGTTGATGTAAAGATATTGATGCAAGAGTACACTGCGCTGACCTGTACTTCCTGGCCCAAAATAAATGTAATGCAGTGTAAAGTTTGTGGTGCGGCGTGAAGGAATTTGAAAGGTCGTTGTATTGTGCGAAATCATGACAACCAACAAGCACGGTTTATTACATGATAGGGTGCTTCTGTGTGCCCCTCTTTGCACAACTCTCAAGTTACCAAAAAGCTGGTTGTGCGCTAGATATTAGACCTATTGTCTCTACTATAATAATTAGACTTCTGACCACGACTAGAAGTCTCAAGCAGTCACCAGTTTCTAATTAGACACATCCATGACACTTGTCCCCCCGCTTTATTTCACTAGAATAGCGTAGAACTTCCTTCTACTTTCCTCTCACTCTTTTTGCTAGATGATAATGCATAATTACTTGCTTAAATGCGGGCAGGCTAGTACTTACCCATGTCAAGAACGAATATGAAATGAAGATGAAGAACTAAGACAAGTAGAAGTAGCTGGTATGAATGCAAGGAAGATGGGGCGCGCGGCTGACTAGGGAGACACACTCGAGCGCCTGCAGCCAAGCGCTGCGCTTAGCTGCCGTGACCCCACACACAAGGAGCCTTGAACGCACGACAAAAACGGAAAATTCTTCTACTAATGAACTACTTCGGCGACGGCGACACTAACCACGGAAAGGGTAGCAACAACGTAGTAGCACCACAAAAGTAGTCGGACGAACATTGCGAACATTACCGCACGACCGGCAGCTTTCGGTAGTACTGCTGCTCCTGCGAAGAAGTTTCAGTACTCGAATAGCTAGTCGGACAACTACTATTCTCGTTGTGACAATTCCCGAAGAACCACAAATCACAAGTCTGAACGAGCACCAGCCCTACTAGACTAGAACGTAGTAGAGAGTAGTTTGGCTTCTTTGTCTTTTCGTCCTATACCAGTACGACAGAAGGCTACGACACAAGATGAAGCTGATTCAAACCGTAAAGCGGCGGATGGGGAATGAGGATGGGAAGAGGGTCCCAGTTAGTAGAAAAGAGGCTGCAGGGAAGCCAGCCTCATCAGCAAAAAGTGGGACTGCTAGACCACAAGCAGGTAATTACAATTTGTACAGGGCAGCAGCTTTTTCACTTTCGAAGATTTTAGTATTCAATCGACTTCGCTTCCTTTGACTTTTTTCGAGACACCACAAAACATGTGCCCAAGTCCATTATCGAAACGTGATCAATAAACCTAAACCTAGTCTTCATCGTCTGAATAATTAAGCATGATATTTTTTATATCACCTTCATCAACTACATGCTGACCATCAGATCCCTCAGTCTTCGGGTCTATGCCAACTTTGCGGGAGACTGCGGTTAGCGAGAGGGCAGAACTCTTTAGAAGAAAGCTAGCAGCCTGTAGCGCAGTCTTTGACTTTCACAGCGACGTGAACCCAAAGGAGAAGGAAGCAAAAAGACAGGCGTTATTGGAGATTGTTGAGTACTACCAGACCTAACGAGTTGTCTGATCATTGGAGGAATATTCAACCCTGTCTCGTCACTTACGCCCATTTCCCAATCTACACCAACAATAGCCTACGGATACATCATCAGCACTTCCAACAACACACAAATCTTAGATACATCAACAACACTCGAAACTGCTTTACGGAGAGTATAATGGAGGATGTGGTGAATATGGTAGCGGCTAATATCTTTCGGTCACTGCCGGCCAATAATAGGACAATAATGCGAATCTACGACCCAGAGGATGACGAACCCCAATTGGACAGTGCGTGGCCACATTTGCAGATCGTACTTTTTTCATCTGCGGAGAATTTGCATTTGCTAAAGTAGCTACGAGTTTCTTGGCATCTGTGAGTTACACAACGTAGATTGTGGTCAGCGCAGAATTCATCGTGATAATTTCGCACTTGACAACAACAGTTTGTTTTAGAAAAACAATATTACCTCTTCTAGACAAGAGTTTTTAGAAAAACAATGTTACCTCTTCTAGAAAATGATCAGATTCAGATACCTCTGGACACAGGTTTACGAGTTTTTTTTGCGATTTGTGGTGAGCAATGACGTAGACCCGAAAATTGCGAAGAGGTTTGTAGACGCCAATTTCGTTCTGAAACTGTTGGAGCTCTTCGATAGTGAGGACTGCCGAGAACGAGATTATTTGAAGACGATCCTGCATCGAGTGTACAACTCTTTCTACTTTTGAATCAATTTTATGTTCGGCTGATTTCTGTCGTTGTGCCTTAGCATTTTTCATCATCGGAAGGCAACGTTTGTCACGCTACTCGGAGCACAGTAGATAACTTTAATCTATAATATGTCTTGAGCAGTACCATGAACAATACAATTTATAAGGAAGACTCTGCAGCTCACATTCTCCTTCAACCAATTCTCCTCTTCGAATAACAACAGATACGGGAAGTTTATGGCGCTCCGGTCATTTATAAGGCGGGCGATTCAGCACGTCTTCTTCAAAGTCATCTACGAAAGCGAGATGCACAATGGTAAAAATTTGTACTTTTTATAATGGTCGATGCAGCCTCTATGGTTTTCCCGACAAGACTCTTCAAGTGGAATCACAACGACGAAGTGAGAGCCTTGTTCTTCATATTCTCATGAGAGCTGCTGTAGTTACAATGATTGGTATGTCGGAGACTATGAGAATACAGTCGTGATCATGACAAACATAAACAATTCACTTCTTCACTATGATATCGTGATCATGACAAACATAAACAATACCCTTCTATTTGTCAAGAATACTCTCCAGATTGTCAAGAATACCCTTCACAATACCCTCCTTCACTCTTTGTCAACAATACCCTTCTTCACTAAAATATATAAATACATAGGCGTCGGCGAGCTTCTGGAAATTTTGGGATCAATTATCAATGGTTTCGCACTCCCGCTCAAGGACGAACATAAGGACTTCCTCGTCCGTGCCCTCATTCCCCTCCATAAAGTCAAGTCCCTCGCCTCATTCCATCAGCAGCTCAGCTACTGTACTTTTTTTGAGCTAATGGTTACAACTTAATATTATATAAAAGAACTAATTGTATATAGTCTTCTCGGCTCCGCATGTTCTGAGTTCTAGGCTCTGATACATAGATGTTACTCTTCTGAAAAGATATTCACGCCTTTGGTCTTCCACGGTCCATCTCAATATAACTAATTGTAGTTTGCCTAGCTACAGCTTAGCTGTAGTATTGGATGGCCTCACGAGTAGGCATTAAGAGCTACATAAACGGCGCCAGGACATGACATGACCGCTGTAGTGTACTCCTAGATCTGAGCAGCACGAGCAGACTTGCTTGCATCTTGTGATTTGCATGATAAATTTAGCATCTGGGAGGTCTTACACGAAGCACACTCCGAAACAACAGGCATGACCCAATTCGTCGAAAAGGATCCAAAGCTTGCGATAGACATCATAATGAGCATGCTCAAATTTTGGCCGGTCAGTCTGACGAGCAAACAAATCCTCTACCTCAACGAGCTAGAGGAGATCCTAGAGTTGGTCCAGCCTCCAGAATTCATCGCCATCCAGAAGCAACTATTCAAAAGAGTGGCGTTGTGTATTCATTTGATTTATTCTGGTTCTTCCCTGTCTGTCACTTGAAAAAAAAGCATCATCCAGTATCCTGACTTATTTTTGCGACTATGATAGCAGAAACATCAAGTCACCTTCTTCTAGCTAAGTACGTAGGAAGCGAACACTCAATTTCTGCCACCATAGGTATCGACTGCCCACATTTCCAAGTCGCGGAGAGGAGTCTCTTTTTATGGAACAACGACTATATCGTGAAACTCATCAACCAGAACAGAAAAGAACTCTTCCCCATAGTTCTCGGAGCCCTCTACAACACGAGCAAGCACCATTGGAACTCAGCGGTAATTATTATGCTATTCTTTTTGAGAACTCATACTCGTAGGCCGGTGAAGGAGTGGTCGGAGCTTTGTGATTGTATCACGGTTGATACCTACGGACCCGTTTGATCTACCGCCTACATCACACTAGCAGCTACAGCCTAAAAGCTTGTCATCAGTCATCTACTTACAACTTCAACGTGTCACCAGTCATCTACTTACAACTTCCTCCTAAAATAAAAACTGCCAGGTCCACGGCCTAACCTTCAACGTGTTGAAGCTACTGATGGAAGCTGATCCGCCGTTGTTTGACGAGTGTAGTGCGAATAACAGGGCGCAGATGGAGGAGGAAGCGCAGAAGCTGGAAAGACGAAAAGCGACTTGGGCTGAGTTGGAGAGACTATACTTATGACAGAAACATGATGGAAACGTAATTTATTGTAATCAGCTATTCCTATTTCTCGAGAACCTCTATGTAGTGTGGCTACTTACATAGTCAAGCTAGGACTAGAACACGGAGCAAGCACAGGAGATGAGATGAGCATCAATGAAGGTTTTCCAATTCATTCAAGTGGACGAAGCCAGGGTCAATACTAGGGAAGCTACAAAGTTACAAAGACAAGTATTTTTACCTTCAAAGTAGAGTCTCTAATTCCTGCGGCCCGAGACACAAAAGCGATACAGGATGGTGCCGGAGGAGGTTCTTCTAGTGGAACCGTAGCCGGTGCAACTGCCGCTGCTTCAAGTGGGGCCGCAAGTACGGCGGCACCTGCAAGTACGGCAGCGTAGGTTAGACGCTAAGTCTGTGTCTTCCTTGATGTCAGGAAAGACAAAGATACAAATTAATTTCGTACAGTTTTTCAGCTCTCCTGGGGAAAGAAACGACATTTTTACTTGATGTAAGCAGAATGATAGCAGCAGCGACCCCCGCTAATGTAACATCCAGTCTTTTCCCATATTAAAGCTGCTATATTCTCATCAAGTCAGATCCCCAAAAAATTGACCAGTTTAGCTTTTTAGTCATTTCTTATTATTTGTAGTTGATAGTTTTAGTTACAGCTAGTATTATTTACGACCTAGTGTGTCTTTGGCGTTTGTTTCATGATACTCATACTTATTTATTCAGTTTGTGTTTAGGGACTCAATATTTTCTTCTTCTTCGTAGTGTTATTATACTCGTTATTAGTTCATGGGGTAGATCGTCATGTTGAATTTGAAGACTATATAGCTCCAGTTCTGCTCTCTCCCGTTCTTACAAAAGGTCTTCAAAAATGCGCTTCTGCTTTTTCGTAACTTCACGTAAAAATATGTAAAAAAACAAAGTGCTCGACGCTGCAAGAAGAGAGACTGCTTGATGAGGTTGCTACTGCTGCTCGACGGAAGATATTGCTTTTCTTTAATATAATAATATCCTAGTATCATCTTGGCGCGAAGGTGATTTCTGGTAAGTATCTATGGAAAGCTTCATAGTCATTATGACGTATGTTACATACGTCATATTGTTGCTCAGAAGTCTACGTATAAATTCTTGAGTACCTATTATTTGAGTGTCATATGTCCCTGTTTCAAGAATGCACTCTCTTCTTATTATCGCTATCAAGGAAGACAGACTCACATCGGAAGTAGCTAAAGAATGATCCTGACTGGGTTTAGGCCGAGCTCCTATTAGCTCCTACTGCGACGTCTAAGATCCACACTAGTCTAAGAAGTTATGATCTCTTTTTTCTAGTATACCAATCGCACAAATTATAAAGAGGACAATATGGGAGCCTGCTCTTTTTTAGCCCATGTCTTCTGGTGCTTGGTTGTAGAAAAAAGTCGTCATTAGCTATATCGTCTTAGCAACTATCACAAAGGCGATGATTTGTCGATCTTATCAACATCTCATGTATTAATTCTTCTATCACAACGCGAAATGATCAATACGCTGTATTGATTCGACTGTCTCGCTTCGAGATTGAGTCACATAATATCTCAACAACAATTTTTGCCTAATTCATGCGAATGCGTATTCAAAAACAAAACAAAACCTCTGTAGAACCTCTTCTCTCCAAAAATGTCGGATTTAAAATGTCCGTAAATGTTTGCGAGCACCGCTCAAGTATAGTCATTGTGCGCCCTGAGTCTCTCACCAGTCACACACCGATTTGACAAGACAAGATCCTCAATATGATACTGGGACTTCTTGTGTCTGCTGATAGTTACTTGCCCACGGGTGTTCCCAGCAATGGCGCATTGGTCCGGAAGAGGAGAGAAAATCATTTCTTTGTGGAGTATTTCTGAAGGTTTTTTTTGCTGCAAGGAAGTAGGGGTAGTCTGGCGAAAATGAAAATCAAGTATGGTCGAAAGGCCTTTCAATAAAACGAGACCTCGTAGGAGACCTCGATGCGCCGCGTCATTCGGTAGTCGTCGCAATAAATGCGAGAACTTACTGCTACTGCTATTGCTGTAAACGATTGAATTCTTTTACATGCACTTGCTTGGAAGTTCATTTGAGAATAGTTCAGCCAAAAGAACTAGAGTTTGTTTTTCTCAAAATAGGGTCAACTTTAGGTCTCGGATGATGAAACAAAATCAAAATGACGACATCAAATCTGCTTACGACACGCACGAGCAACAGCACCAGCTCATTTCTGCACATGATCAGGAGAGGGAAACTGCGCGTACACGTTCCTGGGATAATCTTACCGCGCCGAGGACTGTCTACGAGAATATTGCAGATGAGTACACGCTTCCATATGTCCTTTACCCCTCCACCACCAAGTCACCTCTGGAAAGAGAAAATTGGTGACCAAGGAGCTTCCGAAATGCAGGAAAAACGCAGAAGGGACGAAGCTCGCAGGGAAATGTTTCGACACTTCAAGGGATTGTTTCTGCAAGAAAAGTGGAGGACAGGCATTTCGTCCAGTTCTAGTTCTGGAGGTTCAGGACCTTTTGGCGGCAGCAGTCTAGAAAGAGGAACGAGTTTGTTGTTGTTCTGTTGGCTGCCTGGATTCCTTTTAGCAGGTGGAGTGGGCTGGCACTACTGCAGTTATGGGGATTTACCTTTTCGGGGAAAATTTATGCAAGAGAAAAAGAAATCTGAAGATGCTCGTAGTGCTGGGAATCTTGACAAAAACTTTAGTAAGACACTTACTGAAGTCATCGATGTGTCCAACGATGAAAAGTCATGTAATGCTGAAGAACATGCAACAAGATTAAGTTGTTGTGAACACGCAGAAATTCCTATGATTATAGATGGTGCCTCATCAACAGCGGCTACCATGACTAAAGAACCGATGAAGGTTGACTAAGCCATTGAAAGAATTGGGTGTAAGATTGGGGTATAAAAAGTAGTCTGACTGTGAGGATGTATGTTGCGCCACGTACACTTTCCTGATCATAAGACTCACAAACTGTGCAGCAGTTCACAAGGTGGACATAACAGCAAGGCGTGTTCAGCAGACAATGCACATCTTCAAGCTCGACAGAAAGATGAAGAAGTATCCTCGAAGTTGAAGAAAAAGATTACAACGAAGAAAGATGCTGTGCATAATTGACCACAGTGAAAGAACAAGAAGCTTCTACTTGCTTTAAGTTGAGATTTGTGTTTCAAACTTCTCTCTCATGATTTCTTTCTCTCCTATTCAGCGGTAGCTCTGAGCGCAGGCTGTGGGAGCGAGAGTGAGGTGTGCAGTTTCAGTAGTGACAGTTGCCCTAAATGTGAAAAGGTCCCTCCACTGTGCTTCGTTGTACTTCTACTTCCAGAAGTTTGTAATTGTATCCTTGTTTCAACTTCTGTTCACACAAGACACTGACTGCCGACAGTGTCTTGAATGGCAAATTCATTTTACTAGGTGACTTCATGTATTTGAGGTGGCAGGGTGTCATCGTAATATAGTCTAGGGGTTCCTATGCTGGTCAATGATAGACTCAATGGAATGGAATGGATGAATAAGTAAGTACACCAGAATGAGTACTCCGACCACCAGTTGCAGCGCTGATGTCCTTCGACGCAGAAAGGACTTCGTCGACGTGCGTAGGAGGCTTACAGCGCGTATCGACGCCTATGTGCAAAATGTGCTCAATGGACGCTTTGGCTCCTCAGTGCAGCAGCAGAACATCGTTGGCAATTTCCATGTTGGAGGAAGCTCGTCTTCCACCTCTGGTGTGTGGACCAAGAAGAATCTGCGATCACAGCCACAGGCAACAGGTTTTAGAAACACTGCTGCTTCCCCATTCTCATCTTCTTCATCTTCCTCTGCCCTAGTCCTCAAGAAGTATGGCGATAGACAGGAGAAACGCAGAAAGCAAAGAAGAGTTCTAGCCCTGAAGAATGGAGGCGGGAAGAGGACTGGAATTTTTACCGGGTCACACTTATCTTCTTCTAGTAATGCGTTGTGCGTGGTCAGTAGGGGGAAAAGAATCAGAGCGGCAAGAAGAGACCAGTACCCGACTAATTCTAACGGAGACAGTTTCGGACCGGGCGGAGCTTCTTCGCAACAGTTTCTTTTCCAGCATCTGCAACAACGACAAGAATTTCTTCTCCAGCAACAATTTTCGCATCAGCCTCATGCTCAGTTTCTTCCTCCAAACCTTGCAACAAATTCAAATTGTGCTTTCCCGCCCACGACCCAGCACCCTACTCACCAGCCACCAGCAACCCAGCAAGAGTTGTCGTGGGTGTGCTGTGATGCCTGTAATAAGTGGCGGATAGTGACGAAGGAAGTAGAACTTGCGTATCAAGGAGACCGTTCGTTTTTCTGTAAGGACTTGGCAGATTGTAGTTGTCTAGTACCAGACGACGATGGAAATGAGAATGCAGCTCCAGTTGGTGGCAGGGTTTTGCGCTCTTTGCCTACTAGAAGAAGTACTTCTACTCTAGTAAGCTGCTGTACCACTAAAAATAATAGCGTAGTAGTGCCGCAAGAGCCAGTGGCGTCCTCAAGTTCATCTTCTCTACCTCCATTTCCTGCTGTAAAAAAGACCAGAAAGTGCGACAAGTGTGGCAGAGAAGTCCAACTTCCACTGGAGGCTTTCAACTTACTAGAAGCATTCCCGAATTTTTCATGTCGCCATTTCGAGAATTGCACGTGCTTACCAGCTTCTGATATTATGCAACCAGTGCTACGGCTGAAAAACAAAATCACGGTCATCGTTGAGAAGTGGTACCACGACAATCAATCTCGTCGACCGTCCAACTGGAGTGGTGAAGGGCATGTGCGGTCTGTGTTATGTCCTCCTGACGTGGCTAAAAATAGTAGTCGGCAACAGGATCAGGAAGGGAAGAGCCAGAACGATGCTAGTAAAGGTAGATCAAACGACGACGACGTGGAACACCGAAGAGGGCACCAGGACCAGGATAAGTCTTTAGCACGGGAACAAGCTTCTGCTCTTGTAGAAGCTACGAGAAATGAGGGATCACAGCACAGCACGCCTTTTGGATCCCCTCAAGTGTTGGGTCTGCAGTCAGGATACAACTCATCGTTAGCGAACCTTGAGCCCCTCTCTTCACCACTCAGCTCGCCACTGGTAACTACAGAGTCTTCAACTTCATCCTCTAGTGCAACTTTCGTGAATCATCTAGTAGAGACTTCATCGTCCAGTACAACTGCTCAACAAAAACTGCCTGCAGGAGCAAGAACCAATGTTGAACATAGTACAAAAATCACCTCAGACAACCTCTCCAAGCTTCCACCAGCAGCACCAAACATTAGTAATCAAGATCCCTCTAGTTGTACCACGACCAGCATCAACAAAAGGAACACTTGCGCTGCGCGTGTTTGTGATCGCAAAGAAGGAGACGCTGATTCTGATGCGGGTGTTATCATTGGCACTGTTAAGGCTCTTTCTAGTCCACCATCTTCAGAAGCATCCTAGTGGGACTTTTTAAGAGACAAAGATGTATCTTAGGATGGATTACTAGGGTGACCTCTAACACTGGCGTCGCAGAAGACGATTCGTCGTCTGAAGATTCTGATTCTGAACGTGCTAGGATGAAACAGGCGTTTAAGACCATGTTTGCAGGAGGGTTTGGAGGTAGTGGTGTGGTGCCGATGCCAATGGGGCCTTTCGGCGGAAATGATACCAGTGTTGCTCTTGGTGCAAACCGAGTAGAAGCAGATTCAACATCATCTGCAGGTCGTCTATTCGCCGTTGCTCCATCACATAGTGTGGGCTTAGATCTGGATACGAATAAAGACGGCACGCAGCAAATGGAAAACATCTTTACGACTGCTCCCACATTAATGGAGAATCAGGAATCTTCCGATCACACAGCTGCTCATCGTCCTCCGGAAATCTCACAACCTCAATCTGCTCTTCATCTGTTAGACGCCAGGATCCCTCCATCCCACCTCATTGACGAGCTCGCTGCTTCTGCGAGAGATAGGCACGAAGAGGCGAAGACCTTTGCGCAATTAACCTCGATTCAGATAGCATCGGATGACGCAATGTTCGCGGCATTCAAAAAACACGTCTTCGCCTCAGAGAGTTTAAGTTTGAGTGCACTACAACTAGCTGCGGAAGGAGCCACCTCCTCGTCGCAAAAGGAAAAGGACCACTCACTTCACGATGAAAGAGGACCACAAGAAGACCGCAGTAAAGCAGAGGCAAGAACCATAACCACCAAGTCAACCACTGCCTCCTCAGAGTCTTTTGCTGAAGAGGATCCACATCTTCGTGATGAAGACAACGCGTCTCCACTCGTTGTACCACTTTCGCATTTCCCTGGTTCCACTTCCACAGCGACTTGGCGCTTCGCTGTAGAGGAAAAAGCCTTCTGGAGTGAGCAGGTGTGGGACGACTACATAGCATGTGGACCACACACACCTCCGTCTCCTAGTAGAATTGGATCAAAGACGAGTGCTCGTACTGCTAACATCACTGCGAGGAGTACTAGAAGAACTGTTGGCGTTGTTGAGAATGAGAAAAGACTATCTTGGGAAGACAGCTTCGCACTGCGATCAATCGTCCAACGCACACTCGAAGACTTCGTTCGTGCCGACTACGACTTGAACGAGCTCACTTTGGGAAAAATCCGACGATTTCTCCACGACGTTGTCTTTCAACCGTTGGGAATGGGACTTCTAGCCGAGCATCAAGAGGAATGCGACGGCGACTTTCTGGATCACGTTGACGATATTTCCTTATTTTTGGACGATTTGTATGCGGAGTTAGTCCACGAATTGCGATACATGAGAGTAATACCTGTAGCAGGACGTGCGCTGGAAGACGCTGCTGAAGATCCTGAAGCCTTTAACAAAGCAACTTTGGAGAAACAGAGGATGAGGGAAAGAGAAGCAAAGGAGTTGGAGGTTGGAGGTTCTGCAACATCATCTTCAAAACGAAAAGGCTTGGCATCCGTTTCTTCAAGAACGCCCAAATATCAAGGTTGGACAACAGATAAGAACAAACTACTCTCCTCTTCTACGGCTCTTTCAACGCTTCCTCGTGGTCGGCCGACTAAATCTGGGAAGATATCTTCAACGCGTCCAAACGGAATGACTACCAGTACCACACCTTCCTATGCCGCAGCTTCTGATGTCGCTTCCCTGCTGGATCAACCTCTGCTCTCCACGAAAGCCTTGGATGACAATTTCTGTCATTCAGTCCGATCCACCGAAGAAGTCGCATTTTTTGGTGCTTGTCCTACGGGAGGAGTGCAGGCTATGCTTGAGCGCGAAGATACACTAGCATTTGCGGAGTTGCGGGATATTTACTTATGGACCGTGGATGTACTTATTAGAAGTAGAACTGAAGGTTCGTAATTTTGATTTTCTTCATTGCCTTCAGATTGTCATGACGACTTGAATCTTCTTACATAGCTAGAATAAACAGACGTGCGTACTAGTCAGTAGTACAACCTGTCAGACAACATCAGGTACAGTAAACACAACTTAGGCGGACAGCTGTAACTTTTAAGAAAAATGTAGTGACATCTACATGATTCATCCGACTTATACGTCTAACTTCCGGCTTCGATTTTATTCGCAAGATGTGGCGACACTATGGTGGAACACTTCCAGTCGACCTGCCGAGTGAAGAGCCCCTTCATCCTGTGAATGTTCGAGTAGTTCAGAACAAATCCAGCACGGGCATCTTGTCGAAAACCAGTGTCATCCCTGGCAAAGCAGGTTTCGTCAAGAGATTCAACAAGAATGGTCGTCGTGGGATGACGACTACATTCGCCACAGGTGGTTCTGATAGTGAGCAAAAGAATTCCTCTTCAACGTACACAAAGCAGAGTACCAAGTGGGCTTGGCGACAGAGTCAGACGCTGAGAAAAACAACTGCCTACCAGATCGTCGATGAAAGCAACAGTTTAATCTATGACACGGAAACGAAAATCGGCGTCATTCCCGAAGTCGAGTACTGTGATGGCTACAGTCGCGTTACCCACTTAGAAGAGTCAGATTTCTCCAGCGACGACGCACCAACTGGTAAAAACAGCTACAAGAACAGTCAACACAGTCAGCATAACAGTGTGGTTTGTTCTTCCAAGAACAGCTACAACATTGAGGGTTCCACCACTTCTTCACACCTAGCTCTCTGTACTCTACCAAAAGGAGCGGCAAAGCAGGACGTCTACAGCGTCACTTTCCGCGGTGCTGAAGGGGATATAGATCGCCGACGACAACTGCGGCAGCTGAGAGGAGCAGCACAGAGACACAATTGTAGTTCTTCTGAAGATGACCTGCAGCTAGAACAGGGAGATATGGATATCATAGACGGTGATCCTGGTGGAGTTGTAGAAGGTGATGGTCAAAAATTCCATCGTGAAGAGTTTTTGTGGTCCGAAGAACAAGGGGATTTTCTTCAAGACCACCACATCGACCAAGAGAACGACCAATGGGATGAGCATTTGTGGCATTTCAGTAACTGGGCAGAAGCATTTCAGGATGCAGAATTTTGGATGACGGGTTCACGACCATTTTTTCCGTTAAGGGTTCTTTCCAAATTGCATTCCCCACTACCATCCCTAGCGCTTTTCTCAGTAGAAAAGAAGCCAGGGATGTTCTGAGGAATGGAATTCCGTAGCGTCTAACTCCGGCTTATCCTAATAGTGCTAGTGGGAGGATTGATGATTCAGACAACGAACCAGAGGAGAAAACTGATCTGCTCAGATCAGTCCGAGTTCCCTCTTACATCGATCCCCGAAAATTGGCGAAACTCAGACGTGAAAAACTGCAGGGACTGCGAGAGCGTAGTTTTGCACCAGTAGCCGCGGTGCAACGTGGCATATCTGCAACGCGTGTGCGCTTTGCCTTTGACGCGGAGAGAGACAAGAGGGAGGCGGACAGAAGAAGTAGACTTGCTTCTAGTGCAAGGACTTCAACAAAGTTCAGTAACTACAAGTTAAGTTCTTGCAAAACAAGAAGTGAGCTACATGTTGTTCCACCCGCCTCTGCTTCTGCTGATTGGACTCTCGAACCAGTGGAGGAATCGGGGTCGCGTCTTGTGAGTCGCACGCGGTCTCCGAAGGTGCTGAGGCGTGTACCAAGAGAAGCACGCAAGAACAAGCAAGAAAAAGGGCAGGTGTTTTCTTCGACTTCCTCTTGTCTTCTCGTGTCCAATTTGAATAGCAATAATAAACATCAAGAAGCAGGCCCAGCAGCAGCACTACAAGAACAAACTGCACATCAACAAAATCAACAAAGGTCAACTCCCTCCACTACTGACGCAGCAATCCTAAACCTTCTCTCCCGTCCGGATGAACTAGCCGAATTACAATTTAGAGCGACCGAGGCAGAACGGCTATCACCTGAGAAACAGAAATTGGTGAACAAAGTCGATGAGCTGATGGAAGAGCAGCAGATGCTTCACGTTGAACGCCTTGCCCGTGGCGATCCTACTGCTCACACGGCAGCTACCTGCATGTTCACTTTGGATGACTTGGAGGATCTTCTGAAGAAGGGAAGAGTCAGTGCTTGTTCTGCAGGTGGTGGCGGAGGAGGTGCTGGCGCTAGTGGGGGATGGAGTCGGACTAGTTCTGCTAGAAATAACGAAGTAGAGAACGAAGATAAAATGAATGCAGTAGAGGGCGCTACACCAGTCAGCGCAAATCCTGTGCTGAGCAGTGCGTCGGCAAATACTAGCTCTAGTAGCGCATTAGTTGTGCTTCCAACAGCACCAACATCTTCTTCATCGCTTGTTGTGCCGCAGATATCTTCTGTGCCGCCGATGGACACAGGACTAGTTTTATCAGCGAGTAGAAGACCCCGAGGCCGACCTCGCGCTGGTTCAGGCGAGTCTGAAAACTCACAACCTTCCAAGCCGAAAGCGAAGGGAAAGGGCACAAAGGGCACGTCTACTGCGAAACCACGTCAGAAAAAGAGGAATAAAGGTAAATTGAAGAGCAAAAATGGTGATAGTAGTGAGCCAAGTTCTTCGTCGGAGAGTGAGTACGTGCCAGAATCCTCAAATTCGTCTGATGAAGATGATACAATTAGTGAGGATCCATCATCTTCAAATGGAGGTGGTGGTTCTTCCGAAGATGGAAGTGGGCGGAAAGAAACAGGTGGTCGTAGTGGTGGCGGGAAATATAGTATCACAGGGAAGGACACCGAGGAAAACCAGTACAAGTATCCTATGTCGAAAGTGAGGGTTGTGCGGACTAAAACATTTGTGCAGATGACCCCACTTGTCGAAAAATACAGGCACGAGCACGCGCGCAAGATTGAGAATTTAAATTAAGGCTTGGCAGTTGACCTCTCTGTAAGCATATCTTTGGCCCTTTCAATTAGGAATGTCATAGAAATGCGACCTAGAAGATCGGTCAACTTGCATCCCCTAAGCAATGCAGCGGCAACAGTGGCGAGCAAGGGAGCGAAGACGGTTGCTAGGTGCGCCTCTGCGCGTCAAATTGGCACTTAGTCTCAGAGATGGGGACATGTTTGTCAAAGTCAGAGGCGCAAATGCCGTTGCCAACAGCTCTTTTGGCAGTGGAGGACGAGGAGGACCACGTGGTTCTGGTGTTTTGTCCTGTTTTGGCAACTCCAAAAAGAGCAGCAAAGCGAGCTCATCTTTGCGCGCTAGAGGTGGTAGAGGACGGCCTAGTAAAAGGAAGAAATTTGCAGAGACCTGCAGGAGAGCGACAGCTGCGAAACTGTTGATCGAAAGTGACGTGCTTCTAGGTAGACAAGAGGCAAGCTTTGCACCTTTCGCGGACTTGTTGCAGAGCTTGGCCGACCAGGCAGCACGCCAAGAAGAGCGTCGGTGTAGGAAAGCTGGAGTTGTAGAGATGAAGAATCCAGCACGCGAGAAACGAGGACATCAGCAAGAAGAAGATGTTACTTCGAAACGGCAAGAGCCGCTGGCTGTACCAAAAAGGAGAAGCAGACCCTCGACGCCTCGTATTCATGAGGAGGAAAGCGAGATGGCTCAAAGGAAAGGGGCTGGACAAGAAGATTATCGTAGCAACGACGACATAGAAGTGGACTGCGGACACGGTAGCAACGAAGATAAGGACGACGTCAACATCGTGTCTGTGTCTAGCGTGTCTGCTTCTAGCAACAAGGTCTGCAACGAAGATGATATCATGATCATAGACAAGAATTGTTCCAGCGATGATGACGTCTCCACCACCGTATCTAAAAAGGCAGCATCAAGGAAAAACACTGAGACTGGGGAACAAGTTTTAGAGACTGAGGAACAGACAGGGCAATTGTCAGACGTGGCTGCAGTTTCTTTCACCACATCTTTGTCCTCTGATTTTGAAGATTCATCAGCCTCTGATCGCGAACTGCACGATGCACCCTCTTGGATACGGAAATCGAAGCAGTGGAAAAAACAGGAAGAGATTGCGACTTGTGCGTCCTCGGGATCACCGAAAAATACGGGCGGTGACATGTTGTCAACAACATCTGGTGCTGGAACTTCTTCTAAATTGTCTCTGGTCCACGCCTTGTTGTCAGAACTGTGGGCACTAGTGACTGATCCAGCTGAGTTTCAGGCCCGTTTGTTACTACGACAATTCCGATTAGTGGAACAACATGCTTCAACATCTTCTGGGAAAGAACTGTTCATTGATCGTGGTGTTGTGCAAACCGCAATCTCTGGGGTGAAGGAGAGAATCCTGCTTTCCGTGGATGGAATTCGTGAACACTATAAAAAACGGATGCGAGAGTTGATGCAAGTGGTAGTGGAGAAATGTAGTGGTCCTGCTTCATCCTCGTCGAGTCGCGAGAATGAGCACAACGAAGGAAAGTCTTCGGTAGCTGCAACTATAATCGACCGAGAAGTCTATCCAGAACTGCTAGCTCTGACAGATTTCGAACTGCAACTAGACTTGATGCGTGACAAGCGGGCTCGAGAACTTAGCAGCAATAAAGTCCTCGAAGAAGAGCGCCAAGACCAGGAGGAAGAAGCGTGGCTCGCGGACATTGGAGAATGTCCAAGACATAGGAACTTAAACCTCTCTAACGGTATCACTTACCTTCGTGAACAACCCTCGCCAAGACAACCATCAGCTGCTCGAAGCAGGACTTCTTCAGACCACGGCGTCAAAAGCAAAACAACCAGCACAACGACCACGATACTCCCTGACCCTCCCAATTACGAGCATGATCGCTCAGTAAGTTTTCACCAAGATTGGGCCCTGGCTGAGGGAAGGCTGACCAGTGAGGATGAGTCGCAATCTGAAGGAAATCTATTGCAGATGGCGCCTGTTATTCCTCTGAAGCAGGAAAATAGACACGACTGGACTAGCGCAGATACTGGAGAAGGCGAGGGGCTTATGGAAAAGATGCTCAATAGTGGTACTGGTGGTGGTCGTAGAGGCTACCACAGCAGTAAGCCACCTAGTACGACGAGCAGTCAAACCGGAAGTCGGAAGTTTAGGGAGCCCTACAACTTTTCTAGAGTATCCAAAGTTGCGCCTTCGAGCTATGCATTCCAATTGCAACATGATAGTAGTGGTAGTGTGAACACTACACAACAGCGAAACGCCTCGATGCCGTACGCCTTTCCACGTCCAAAGACAACGCCACACGTGTCAATGCACCATCTGAAGAAGAATGCTAGAGCGTTGAGAAATACAGCAAGTGTAAAAGATAATCGACGGACAAATAAGAGAGCACTTGGACTTGTGCAGGAGGACGACGATGATGAAGATGACGACGAAGCAGAGTACGTATTGCCCTACTCCGAAGCAAGAAAGATGAAGATAGAAGAGGAAATATTTGGAGCGGTCGGACCGAGGGGACCGAGTACACGCTTGTCAAAAAAACGCCAACAGGTGGAACAAGTGGCAGAATTTTATGCCAAGAATAAGTTTCCTGTTGAGACGGGAAGTCGGCAGGAGGTAGATGAAGATGAGTTTTTGGACACTAAAAGTAGTCCAAGCACTAGTAACGCTGGCTTCTGTGTGGTACAACGAGAGCTTCAGACGCCGAGACTTGGTTTTCCGCAAATTGGGACTAGTGCTAGTAGTGCCGTTTCTAGTCCCGCGCTGCCAGGAGTACAGTATTCAACTCCAATGCAACAGTATTCACCTCCAATGCAACCTCAACCACAGCAACCTCCAGTACAACAGTATCTAGGCCAGCAACTTTCTCCTTGGCACGGTGCAGTTCAAATCCCTTTTCAACCGAGTGTTGGTGCGAAGTTCGGGTTGCAACAACAGCAACGGCAACAAATCGTGGCTTCTATGAACTCGTTGCTGCTTCATCAGCAGCAATCACAAGCCCAACAGCACCAGATGGCACAGGCTCAACTGCAACAACAACGAACAAGCCCACAGCCTCTGCGTTTGGTCTACAAAAACAAGTGGATCCCTGAGCACCAAGATGCGGTTCGAATTTCTAGTGGCGCTTTTGGTTTCATCTGTCGACAAGTTCCTGATATACAGAAAAAGACGTTGGTCAAGCCTCTAGTCGTGGCTAAAAACCATTTCGGTTTACCTGTAGTCGCGCAAAGACGGAGTCGTGCGGTAACCAAAATGGTGCCAGTTCTGTCGAAGAGTACCTCTAGTACCAAATTAAGGGTTGAAACAAGTAGTTGACCTCTTTGTGCGCATGTCTGCGGCCTTTTCAAGTACTTCGGATGGTCATAGACATGCGATCCCTAAATCAAGCTTCAACTTGCAATCTCTAAATCAAGCTGTCGAGTCCCAAGTATTTTGGGTAGGGTGCACACGGTGTGATAGTTGGCGAAGGATCGACTGCCAAACGACGCAAACACGCCTGGAAGGCGACGATGATTTTGCATGCAGCGACTTACTGTTTTGCAATTGTGGGATTGTTTTTATGACACGGTAGTATTCCTCTTCACCGAGCAGCGTGTTGGAGATTGTAAAGCAATTTCCTGTCAGTATTCCTCTTCACCGAGCAGTGTGTTGGAGATTGTAAAGCAATTTCCTGTCAGTCTAATAGATACAAATACTCTTATACCGGTACTTTAGCGCTCCTCTGGAGGTACTAGCTTACTGGTTGGCCTCGCAAGTAGACGCTAATAGCTACACAAGAGGTACCATGACATGACGTGTATACTTGTTCATTGGTTTTTTAGCCGTATGCGAGAGATTGGCGGGAGACTTTCAGTACACCGAGCAACTGGCTTGAGTAGACGCCTCACAGAGGTATTTAGAACGAGGATCGGTAGATCTAAATCTCACATCTTCTAGTTTGGACGATAGGGATGGGATTATCGAGGTGTAGTTTTGATGGTGATAATATCGCATGATGGTGAAATCAGGGAACCTGCTAGTAATAAATTATAAGTTTGTATCCTCTCTTTCATCCTTCGCGACACTGAAGCGCCGCTCCAGTCATCCTGGGGTCATTTTCACGACTTCCGTGTTTGGGCTCGATTCCCCTGTTGCCAATCCTGGCGTCGCTTGGATTCAGTCACCTATGCCAGGCTTCAAAAGTACACCGGATCGGGCGCTGGCCTGGGTTCAACTACAGTGCGAAATTGCCGCTTCACTTGTGAGTCAGCTGTTGGGAAATCATGCACTGACCGCAGTTATGGTTCCTCTGGTTGGCCAGAGGACACAGAGGCAGCGGGCTGGATGTCGGCAGACCCTGAGCAGCAGAAGGAATGGGACCCTGAAGCCCGAATGGGGCCAGTGAGTGTTTTTTAGGTTTTCGTGCAGAGTGAGTTCGATGATGATGGTGTTTTTTCGAGATTTGGGTTTATGCTGAGCTGGTTTAAATTTATACGAATGCCTTGTTTGTAGGATAATTACTAGCTTGTTTTTGTTTGGTTTAGAGCGCGTAGAACATGCGACGGGGTTTTTTGATCAGGCGCATTCTGTTTATCATGTGGTTTTCAGTTTGAATCCTTGTTATTTCCATTTTGAATTGTTCACACCTCCGACTGTCCTCGAGCGCGTGTCATTGTTCTAGGTTTTAGAAGTACAATCAGTCAAAGTTACTGATTATGTGTCTTTCTCCCTTGTTGCTGCACGGGAATGACCGGTTGTTTTTTTGAGGTACCACAGTTTATGGGCTGCGGCTACCACTACGATTGCTCTCTTTTCTGTGTATGATCGATCTCGCAGTTCTTGGGAATGGTATAGTAATCGAGCAATGGGTGAGCATCAAGATCAGGCCACGCTCAGAGCTGGTGAAAAGTTGAGGTCCGCCAACAGAAGGTGTTCCTGTGCGGCTTTGGTTCTAAAGAAACATCTGTGAGAAGGACCCAATCAAGCTAAAGATCAGTGTCAAAGTTTCGACTGTGGCTGAATTTAGAAGGTTGATGTTTAAAAGACCAGCTTGATTCAAAAATGATCCGGGATCTGATTCGTATTTGGTCCATAGCCTCCTCCAAATTCAGCAGTCCTTTTCGGTCATGGCCACAACTTTAGAGTGGTGCAAGGTCCGTTCAAAAAGTGCACAAAGAGTGCGAAAGAGAAGATCACTGAGCACGGTTTCACTGATCCAAGTACCCTTGTGACTCCACATGATCATCTCTAAAGCATAAGTCTTCGGCCCATCAAGATCCGAAACGATCCCTGAAACGCTGAAGATTCTCCGACTCCACGCCAATTTTTCCATTGTTTTCTACTGCCATACTTGGATTTCTAAAACTGAAAAAACCTAAATCCTTCCAGGGAAACGAGAAAAAGGACCGCGGTTGGTACCTAAGCCATTTTTTCTTTTAAAACAAAAAATGGCCGCTATCTCCAGTAAAATCGTCAAGGATAAGGGCGTCAGCCCCAACGAGCTCGAAGAGGAGGTTGCCAAGGCCATCGTCGACATCGAGGCCGCTCCGGTATTCACTATTCAACAAAGCATTTTAGACTTGTTTTAGGCTTGTCAACAACAGCTGTTTGATGTTGTGGATTTTGCCAGGATTGTGGGTGATTTAGATAGGAGTATAGCAGAGCAAGAAGTCGTGTTTAGATTACACACAGAATTTGGTTTTTAGATTGCAATTTGGGTTCTCTCCTGTCGGTTTTTTGGTTCCCTTTCGCGATAGATAAAGTAATTTAGACTTGCAAAACTTGCAAAGCTTTATTTGTTCCAACGGAGTCGTGTTCCAAGAACAACATGGCAATGCTCATTTCCCAATCTTGAAATATTAAACCAAAACAGGGCAACGAGCTCAAGGCTGATCTGAAAGATTTCCGCTTCGCCGGCGCCAAGGAGATCGAGATCACCGGTGGAAAGGTGAACAAGAATGGCATCATCATGTTCGTCCCCTATGTCGTCTACATGGATGCTCGTAAGTTCATCCCGAAGTTGATTCGTGAGCTCGAGAAGAAATTCCAGAAGAAGACTATCACCATTGTGGCCAACCGTACGATTATGGACAAGAACTTCCGTCGTAAGGGTATCCAGGTGCGTCCGCGATCCCGCACCCTGACCGCCGTCCACGAATCCATCTTGGAGGATGTCGTCTACCCGAGTGAGATCGTCGGAAAGCGCACGCGCATCTCCGCTGATGGAAGCAAGCTGTTGAAGGTATAGACTCTCACTATGTCTAGATCAGTCCTCGTACTAGCGATATAGAGGAACATTTTTTTTTTCGGATGTTCCAGTGTAGCGGAGGATCAGAAGTCTGCATTCTCGGCGTCCCGCATTTTTTAGATTATCACACTAAGATATTGTGCTTTTCATGGTGGTGGATTTAGAAAATCCGCCATACTCTTGCTCATTCTTAAAACATCAAAACATCAAATCACCGCAGGTCATCCTCGATCGTAAGGACAAGGAGAGCGTCGAAGAGAAGCTTCACGTTTTCTCTGCCGTCTACCGATCCTTGACCAACAAGGACGCGCAGTTCTCCATCACTGAGGGAAAGGCGAAGGAACAGAAGTAAGGATCTTTGGGACGCCTGGAAGAGCAAATTTGAGACGATACTGTGCCATGGCGAGACGATGATACTCGATTGCTTTGTGGAGATGATGAAAGAGAAGCGAATAATTGGGTTTCTGTGGCTTTGGGATGACTTTCGAAAGTGATGACTGATTATTGTGTGTTGAACACGTGCAGTTGTGTTTTGAGCATAAGGACATTTCAAAGTTCATAGAAATCGTTCTCTCGTAAAGTGGCACACAACCGCAAAATACAACCGCGTCAAAAAGTAGAAGACCCGACTGTGCGGTCGTCTACGTCATATGAGTGTACTGTCTATGACAGAGTGTGTGTTCATGCGTGGCGGTGAAGAAAATGCGGGAATAGGAATGTAGAGCGATTATTTTTAAAATTTAGGGAACGCTGTGACTGCGCGATGCAGCTTCAGGTGACCTCGTGAGTGCGCGAGATGCATCGTCGTCGGCAAAATCATTATGAGGATCAAAATTGAGTGTCCTTTCCTCGTATAAAAAAGCAACGGTGGCTGGTAACTTCGGTTCTATTCGTCACCAAAAGCAAATGGTGACGTTTTGGTAGTGATTATCTTGGCACAAACAAGAGCCCTAGTCTTAGTCGTATCCCCCTGCGTGGCTAAAGATTTAGCCTGTTTGCTATCTGGAGTCGCTAAATTTGTGTAAACGTGAGTGAGTTCGTCTTCATTTGAAAAATATCATGTCACATCGAGCTACGACCTACAACAATGAAGGGGCGCGACCCAAGCGCGGAACAGTAGCCATTTTCACGTAACTGGCGACAAGAGTTGGGTGCGGTGATGTGATCGAGTCACCGTCGTTCTTGTAGACTTGGAAGAAACTCTGGCGCGCGCTTCTGAGATTCTTCGTCGTGAATATTTCCTGCACACTCTCAGCGATGTCGTACAACATCCAAGTAGGAGTACTAGAAGACCTGGCCTCACATGGCCAACATCTACTCACGTTTCCGACTATAGTTCTGACCTTGCAAATGTGGCTAGGCGTAGTCTTCGTGCTCGGCTTTTTATCCGGTACGGTTTTCGGATATCAAGCCCGGATATTCCGGGAGAAAAACCACATGAATAACAGTGAAAATAAAGAGCAAGGACAGCATGGAGAATCGAAAACAACGACAGGAAAAAGGACCAGGAGGAGTAAAAATAGTTTCCGCGGTACAAGTGGCTCGTCTACATCTACGTTGAGGGCTAGAGCGTTGGGTGCTGGAAAAGCTTCTGATCGACGAGCAGATGTGAAGGAACAAAATGAGCAGACCAAGTCTAAGAGCACCGTTGCTTCTACCGAGGCTACAGACGAACTGGACGCAAGTTCATCTCGCAGTAGTAGTAACACAAGTGTGGCCACTTCTTCGTCCTCAATAGTTGGCTCTGATGGGCTGTTGGCTACTCTTCAGGACTCTCATGACGCGCAGCAGGACTCGTCAGGCAGTGGTGCGGGTGGGGAAGAGAAGGTGGCGACTGAAGGCGACGGCGAAACAGAAGCCGGGGCTGGTGGTGGCGAAATGGTAGTACTAGGTGAAGATCCAAATAGCGTAGTGGCAGAGGAGGATGACATCTCCAGCTTAGCTGCAGTATCTCCGGAGGAAGCAGTCGAAAACAACCTGCAGCCCTCTTCTCAGGAAGAGGGAGAGAACTACGTGGATGTTGATCTTAATGGCGAGCAACATGATTGGGCTCCTGAAGGTTCTTGGGCTCCCTATTTTCACGAGCAGCAACAGTTTGGAGTTGGAGGGTTCGGTCCACAAGAACTACAGCAGTTTCCCATTTTTGGTGGCGCTTTTCCAAGTTGTAGTACTTTTCATCCAGGAACTGCCTTCGACGACAGCTATTACAACTGGGACCCCAGGATGCAGGGTCCAAATACTGCTGCGCTCACAAGAGACGATACGGACTTCGAATATGCTTCTTCAACAGGTTACAACGTGGAGGAGCTTCCTCTCGATGGAGGAGCTTCGCCATCCGCGATTGCCTTCTGTTCCCCACAGTGCTCTCCGACTGCACGTGGCAGTAATTCTTCTACAACTTATTTCGATGGGTCCGACTCATCTACAAGGAGACAAGGATTACTACAAGGAGACAAGGGCATCACGACTGCAGCAAGACGGCAAATAGACCTAGAAGAGCAGGACACAGCGACTGGCTCAACATATTCTACACATGCTGGCGATCTGCAACGTGCTCAGAGCAAGAGGACCACTTCTTCTCCCGAAAACAAGAAAACTCTTATACAGAAGGAGAAGGCACCAAAGACTCTGCCTTGGACAGTACACCCTTCAGGAGTGGGTAGAGATGTGGCGCCAAGACCGAAGCGTATCATTCGGGCCGAAGACATCGAAGATGGGCCTGGAGGTCCAGGGGCTTCCGTTAAGGCCATATAGAATTAGTGTGTATCTTAGTAATTTTTCAAGCCTTGTGGGGACTTGTTAAAGGTTTGCTGTGTTAATCTAGCTCTCTGTTTTTCCTAGATAGGTGCGACGACATTATTCATTGTAGGGACTTTTTAATCAATCAGGTTTGAAAGGTACGGATGCGTGTGCAATCTCGTCAGCGTCATCTAGACCTACGGGATGACGCTGCGGCGTAGAGCAAGCAGCAACAAAGCATAAAAGAGGCTAGTATGAAGCTGTAGAGCGAGTAGTGACTTCTTTAGCCTACACGTCTATAGCTTCAAGAGCTTGATTCTATAATTTTGAGTTGAATTGTTCTAAAACAAGGCAAAACGGTGTTGAGTCCTCCGTTTACGGTTCGCCCAAGTCCTCGAGTCCAGACCGCACAAAGAGTGAACCCAGTAACGACCACGCAAAGGCGGCGCCCGAACAAGCTGACACTAATAGGGAAGGAACTGGCAGCATTAACTTGGAGGATATTGTATCGCGTGTCTTGGAAGAGAACCGAGAAAGCAGAGAAAGAAAGCTTCCTGAAGATAATAGCGGAAGGAAAGAGGGTAGTGCCGATCTGGAATACGAGGTAAAGGAACAACAAATAGGAGAAGAACTACACGAAGAACTTGTTGCTTCCGCTTCATCGGCAATCGGAAGCAAATCCCGAGAGCAAAGAGCCCTAAATGAAGCAGCCGCAGCTAGTGGTTGCGCCGCCTCCGGGGAAGAAGTTTCTCTGGAAGCATCTGTTAGAGCAGCGATTCGACAGCTAATACTGGACAGGAGAGCAGTGCAACTAGAGCAGATCTCACCCGATGAGGCCTGTTGGAATGGAGGGCCACTGGTGAAGGATGCAGCGTTTACCTTGAGCGAGGAGGCGAGTGGTGGAGTAGCTGCTTCTGGAACAAACGAGCAAAAAAGTCCTACGAAGCGGCACACCAATGCTGACCAAGAAAGCCCTGCTAGGCGTCAATACGAAGGACAACCACACCAGGATCTCTATCGCGCTAGCAGTGACGCGGGTTATTACAACACGAATTCCAGTTACCAAGACTATACGTTGGCGAATCAGCACAAAGGTGGGCAGCACATGATGTTTTAAGGGGGTACTGAACATCCATTGTGCATTTTGATTCTCTGTCTCTTCTCAAGGAATGATAATGATTTTTTTATCCTGTGTGTGATCGAGGGCAACTGAGTAGATGGATCCTGCTCGTGGGTCGTAAAGGGTTTGTCAGATACTAAACGCTTTTAGTACCATGTCACCAGTGTCACTATGAGAAATTCTGAATCGTCCCTCGTCTAAGTCCCGCAATCGACTCTCCATCAGCGAGCCTGGTACACCACACCAACGAACAGCAAGCAGTATGGCGGATATAACATCAAGGGAGACCACACTCATGCTGGCCATTGGGATGGCTACAGCAAGGGAGATGGTTCGAATTGGCCGAATAAAGGTGGCGTAACAACAAGCAAAAACAGGAATAAGGGATTGTATCAACAAGCGCAGAATAAAGGGTCATCTCTGTTGTGTCCAACCTATTCGCAGGAGTCGGGCAAACGGTCCGAGTCGGGCAAGCGGTCAGGACGAAAAGTGGGCGATAGCAGTTATGCGATTTTGCTTTGTGAATATTTTTCAGTAACCGATTGAAAACGGAACATAATAAATCAAGAAGAATACTAGAAAGTGCAGTTTTTCAGTCGTTGAGCACTTTATGGATCGACTTACCCGCACAAGAATGCATTTTTCCTAGCCAACATCCTCTGCCTCAACGTCATCTAACTTTGTGATAAAAGCCGCGCCGACGTCAATGGTGCAGCTGCTCAAACACGTCAAGTGCCAGGATTTCTCGGGCTAGCAAGTCGCGCTGCAGATCATCACCTATACATTATGAAGATTCAAAAAACCGATCTGCACCAGTGGGTGTTTGTGGGAAAGTAATTCACGCATAGCCGGCTAGCTTTCCCTCGAATTAGGTAGTCCCTTCAACCAAAATACTGGCAAGCCTTTTCGTTTTGGTTTCATCAGCATCATTCTGGTGTAAGTCCTATCCTATCCTCTCCTATCCTATCCTATCCTAAGAACTGTACTATCCTAAGAACTGTCCCATCCTAAGAACTGTCCCATCTCTGGTTCTAACCCTTTCCATTTCGGACTGAAGAAAGCTGCGACACTGAAGCTTTTGAACGCCGCGTCGATGCCTGAGGTGATCCAGGAAGAAGCTGAGAATTTGATCAAAAGTGGACTTCTTTCCTAGAAGGGTTCTTCCCAGTTGAGGAGCTCTTAGACCTAAGTTTGTAGCTAGACACAGAAGAGCTACGTCATTTGTAGCTACTTATGTATTACAAGAAACCCCTCGATAGTTCGGAGGTCGTTCGTATTCCCTATTCGCAAGGTATACCTAAGTTCGTAGCTGTTAGAGCTAATGGATTACAAGTTTGGGACACACCTGTCTAATCAACAATTTTTTGTTTTCAATGATCTTCGTGATCCTATTAGTAGTCTGATCATCTTGCTCCTGATAGGATCACGAAGGTCATTGAATATCAGTTGCGCTTATCGTTATCCTTTTTTTTTTCATGTACTGCTGACCCCAAGTGCGCTAGTTTGGAAGGCGGCATACTACGGTTCCACAACATCGATATCAGATCTCTTCATGACGTCTCTTCTCCTTGTCTTCCACTAAGGCAGAGTATAATCCTCACTACTACAGTAGAAGGAGAGCAACTACATGTTTCTCAGTTCAGTCTCCTATAGCCCCACCCCTACAGTTGAAAAGAAATAACTTCATCTCTCATGTTTGGGACAGAGACCAGCTGCAAAACTACTCAGAAGAATTTCTATTCTTAGAGTTATTTCTTCGCTGATAGATTTGATGTAACGTTGTCGTTACAACATGTTCATGCATTCCGTGGCAGTTTTATGTTTTTTTTGAAGGGATTAGGTAATCCAAGACTCCAAGACTGCTATTTTTCACTATATAATTTCTAGGTAGGTGGCGCAAGAAGAAGAGCTTCTTTTTAATATCTAAAATGCGCATAGTTTTTATACCAACCTAGGAACATGAGGCAAACAAAGGATCACATGTTTTTGTCTGGTTCGCCACTTCGTTGAAGAGGCATGGAGGCTGATCAAGGCCAGCCTTGAAAAACGCATATGGGTAAAACTCAAGTGATGAGCGAGATCTCGTATGGATTCGGGACCAGGTTTTCTTCTCCTGTAACAACAACGCATCCGAAAGACAACATTGTATTTAGGGCATTACTCATGACTGTCACATCGGTGCTTCATGGCCCTACTCGAGCCTGATTCGTCCCGGCAACGTGGCTTGGCCACAAGTTCGCGGACCCTTGAACCTTGAACCTTAAAGACAACATTGTAGCCAAAAGACGAAAACATTGTGTTCTGAAGAGGCTACTTGTCAACTTGAGCATTACAGAAGCAGGGATGCCGCCGATCCACCAATATAAAGAAAAACAACTACTAGATAAAATAATGAAGAAAGCTCCTGCCGCGAAGGGTGCTTTGCATCTTCTTTCCTATGCCGCCGTCCCCTCGTCCACCTACAACTGAGTTCTTCCTGTGGTGCAGGGAAACAATTTCCCTGCTCCTGCTTGTCCGTCACTGCAGTTTAGATAGAGGCGAAGATGACGAAAGGTGCCGTCCATCCCAATGGCCAGAACTTCTATCGCGGTCTGCGACATGATGTGGTTTCACGGGTAGAGCGTTTGCTGGATCAGAATTCATACCGACGACGTCCAGAATGGTTGCTTTACTGTCAGAGAGTGCCACCATTGGAATTGACGAACTTCCCAATGATGGACAAGAAGATACGCAACCCTTATCGCGAACTCGTTGGAGATTTGTTGATTACGAAGTGATCATCTATTAACTAAAGTGTTTCATTGTTTCATCTAGTAGGCTTTTTTCTCCACGAAGGATTGATGAATACAGGTTACTTAATTGTAAGAACTATGTATTGATGCAGGCATATTTCGAATCGTCGTGGACCTTCACGAACATTCTAGTCAAGTCGCTTCATCTTCTAACATCCAAAAATATCCAGATCTGCGTTTTGTTGATGCTTTTGTAGACGGCAACGACTGGCAGCAGGGGAATGATGTCTACCGCAGTGACCACCCGGTGATGCAATTCGTCGCGAAACAACAGAGATTGATGATTAAGGTTTATATGTACGAACAGAATTCGGAAACATCTGTGGTACCTGTTTCTAAATCGATCTGCTTATCATTTCGTGGATCATGAACAGCTTTTCTTAGGATGGTTTATCGCATGTGGCAGATGTAGCTGTAAAGGAAGTAGTGCTAATACGTGAGATTTGCGTTGTAGCTGAAATTTCGTTTTACTGACGATCATCGTCATTTTTCTGTATGTGTGACAAGGGAAGGAGCCAGACTCCACCAGTTTCCACGAACTACTTAAGTCAAAGGTCGAACTTCTACACGAGATCCCAACACCACCTGAAAGAGTTTTCCTACAACTACCTGAAATCGGTACCCCAAATCCTCTAACGGAAACGAGAATCCGACAATGAGTAAGCGTGCAGCATTTCACGCTGTGGAGAAGGAGTTCAAAAGGAGACGGGGTGCACAAGAAAGGGAGCATAAACTGCTGATGGCCATGATGGCAGGACAAGAACGGGTTCAACCCCTTAAGGCTGTGCATGATTCATCTTTGATTGCGTCCTTGAAAAGTATGCTCGAGCATTCTCGTGGTATAATACTCTTCAAGGATGCACTTGAAAAAGATGGATCTCGGAGAGGTCTAAACACCTGTTTCCACTCGCCAAGGATGTCTTGTACGCAAAACGTGCAGAAAATGAGGCGACTCATTTGAGACATATACGAAAACACCTGTCCGACATGAGACGGACGGAGCAAGCGAAAAACCGAACAAGACAATCTGGATTGGGAAACTTTTTATGACGGACCACAGCAGATCGACGCCTCTATCGTTCTCCACCTCTGTCGTGCGATTGATTGTTTGATTATCTAAAACGGCTGACGAGATTACGACTGATTCTTGTGTTCAGCAGACCGTTTTGTCTAGGAGCTAGTATGCTGGCTAGTGATAGGCGCAATGGAATGCAAGAAGAAAATCATATTCTTTGTTCATTCGTGGTGAGAAAACAGGACATGATTTAATTCGAGGCTCATCTGAGGGAATTATTGTCGCGTTCTGTCCTGAATACACTACGCTTATGTCCGCTTCGTCCCCTAGTGTCTCTAATCGCAGCCGACCTTGAACAAGGCAGTGAATTTGCGCACAATCGTGGTCGGGCAATGCAAGTTTTTGGCTTTGAGTTGGAGCGAGCCCGCATGAGTCTTGTTGCAAAAGTACAAAGTACCAAGAAAGAGGAGGAAGTAGCGGTCTCGGACCCGATGGATGAGCTGCACCCCAGTCACTCCTTAAACGCCGAAAGAAGGAAGCGCGATCAATTGCGAGAAATGAGTAAGATTATGAAAATGTTGCCTGTTGCGGAAATAATGGTTGCCAGCTCTAGCGCATTTCATCGTGCTGGGGTAATCCAGTGTATTCCAACTAGTCTTCCTAGTGTATCACGATGCTGAATCAATTACCTCCTGCTGAATCAATTACCCCCTGCTGAATCAATTACCTCCTGCTGGAAGATGCTGCTGCGAATTCTCCTATCTGACTCCTGCTGGGCCATGCCCTATCCTATTCTTTTCTATGTCCTGAGCTTTGCACACTTCTAAGAAACACGAAGGTTTTGATGGGGACGACGATGACGACGAGGAGAGTGGTCCGATTAATGTGGCAGAGCGACTCTTCGGAAAGAAGAAGGCGGCCGAGCCTCAGATCATCGAGGATCTTGGTCACGGTCCCGGTGGAGAGACAATTTACTGCATTATCATAATGCTGATTATAGCTGTCATGTGAAAACAGACGAAATTACTTCCAATATATATTGCATGGTGATAATGCTGACTAAAGCTGTCATATGAAAACAGACGAAATTTCTTTGAAGTATAAAAATTTGTCTCAGCCTGTTCTAAGGATGAGTAGAAGTAGAGGCGCAAGCGGACGATGCAGGAGCACAGGAAAGCGAGCAGAACAGCAGGCAAGTAGAGGAGGACGGCTCGTGGAGATCTGAAAGTTTATGAGGTTGAGTAGCAGAATTCATTTTGAAATTTGTAGGTTGCAGGACGAAGCACTTTACTAGAACTTCATGGACTTAGAGATAATGTGCAATCAATGGATGATGCATCGGCATGACGTCAGCTGAAGTTACAAACCAAGATGCCGAAGTTAGAGCATTCGAAGTGCAGGATTGTTTTTCATCTTGTTGTTTCCTCTGTTGTTTCGCTAAACCTGTTTTTTTCTCTACAAAACAAGATGGCGCCTCTCGGCTGCAGCAGCGTTGGTGGATTAATAGAGTAGTGATCTCAATCCTTACATACATTTTGATCCTACGGCCGTGTAGCTCTAAAGACCACTCCACGCTCTGCTTTGCGCAGCTCGCAGGAGATAGTGGAAGAGCTGGCGTCACGTGCGGCAAATGCGACGCCAGACGAAAAAGCAGACATCATGATTGTTATGAATAGGAATCTAGAACGTACTAGACTTCAGCGCCCGATAGCTCTCCCTCCACTAGAATCCTCCACCTCCTTCGAGAATTTCCTTCGCCAAGACGCGCCTCCCCCCGCTCCTCTTCCGCCAGCTCGCGGCGCTTTGCTGGCGAAGTGGTCCGCGCCAGAGGAGTCGGAACAGAGGCGCCGCGGAATTTAACAGAGGAGGCCGCAGCTGTCTCTGAGATTTTTGAGATTTCTCAAGGTCAGGCGTGTCCGCTTTTGAGTTTCAAGGTGTGTCTGCTTTTGAATTTAGTGCAGCGCTTTGGATTGGGAGCCTTGAGCGCGAAGCGTCGCGCGCAAGTCTTTGGGGTGGAGACTTGGGGCGAGATTGATGGAAGTTTGCTCTTGGCTTGCAGCTTGAAGCCCGCGACCGTTTTCAGTGTGGAGCAGTTTTAAGCGTCGGCAAAGCGCGAGGCGTAGGGCTTCGGACTTGGCGCTTTGATTTTGAAGCTTTGGACCTGCAGGCTGAAGCGTTGGACCCGAACGAAGTGCCGGGCTTGAAGGGTTTGGCCTGAAGTCTCGGGTCTGGGATTTTGGGCCTAAATTCCTCAAATCCAAAAACTTCTGACTTTAGAGAGCTTGTCTGAAATTCAATCCCTTGGCTTTGAATTTCTCAAATCCAAAAGCCGCCGACTTTAGCAAGCTTTTCTGACGTTCAACGTCTTGGATTTGAATCCCTCAAATCCAAAAACTTTGGATTTTGACGAGCTTCGCTGGAGTTCGATTTCTTGGATGTTGTCAATTAGTCAAACCCCGAGGTTTTTGACTTTAGCAAGCTTGTCCGAGATTCAGCTTCTGGGATTTCAATCGCTCAAATCCAGAAGCTGTTGACTTTGCTGAGCTTTCTCGCGATTCAATTTCTTGGGTGTCAATTTCTCAAATCCAGAAGCTTAGCTTTGACTTTAGCGAGTTTTTCTGGCGTTCAATTTCTTGGATTTGAATCCCCCAAATCCAAAAATTTTCGATTTTAACGAGCTTCGCTGGAATTCAATTTCTTGGATTTCAATTAGTCAAACCCCAAAATTTTTGACTTTAGCAAGTTTCCCGAAATTCAATTTCTGGAATTTCAATCGCTCAAATCCAGAAGTTTTTGACTTTGCCAAGCTTTCTCGCGGTTTAGTTGCTTTTTGGGCTTCAATTCCTCAAACCCAAAAGCCTGGACTTACTTTAGCAATTTTTTTCTGACGTTCAATTTCTTGGGTTCGAATCCCTCAAATCCGAAAATTTTCGATTTTAACGAGTTTCGCTGGAATTCAATTTCTTGGATTTCAATTAGGCAAACCCCAAAATTTTTGACTTTAGCAAGCTTTTCAGAAATTCAACTTCTGGAATTTCAATCGCTCAAATTCAGAAATTTTTGATTTTGCCAAGCTTTCTCGCGGTTCAGTTACTTCTTGTTTCAATTTCTCAAACCCAAAAGCTTGGACTTTAGCAAGCTGGCTCGAAGACTCAGCTTCTACCCTGGATTTCAATTCCTCACGTTCGAAAGCTTTTGACTTTCGCAAGTTTTGCCGAGATTCAATCTCTTGGCTTTCAATTTGTCAAACCCAAAAACCCTCGACTTTGCCAAGTTTTTCCGAGATTCAATTTCTTGGATTTGATTCGCGAGCTGTGGCAGATTTGTAAACTCATGAATTCAGAAATTCGTAAATTCCTAAATAGTTCATAAATTCAGAAGCTCAAAATGAAGTTCAGAAGTTCATGAGTTCAAATGTGAAAGAGTGAGAGTTTGGAGCTTGGAAGTGGGAGAGTGAGAGTTTGGTGGGGTCGTTGTTGTTTTTTAATTTAGCTCTTTAATTCTAATGGCACCACCAACGAGAGGACCTCGGCCATCTAGTAATGTGGTTTGTGTAGTTGTGCTAGCAAGGCTTATCTAATAATGTAGTTTGTGTTGTACTTGGCAATGTAATGCAGTTTGTGTGATACTAGCATAAGCAACGTACTAGTTTGTGTTGTCCTAGCAAGACTTATCTAAAAATGTAGTTTGTGTTGTACTAGACATGTGTAAAACACTAGACATGTGTAAAACTTGTTCTAATTCGCACCAAGAAGCTGAAAAGTTGCGGAGACAGACGGAGGTGCTGGAGAAGACGCTCAGTGAACGAATTGCGATGTTTAGCTCACAAATATCAAAGTTCAGGAAAAAGTAGCACCATACCTGGGACAAGGACAAGATTTTTTTTGAATCGGCCTTTTGAGGAGAGGCACTTTCCTACAGATGCCATGTCTGCCGCGCCGTTCGAGCCTTCAAAACACTGATCGCCCTAAACCCTAAACCCTTCTGAGGTGGACCTCGGGCGAAACGCGTCGAAGTTCGAACAGGACAGCCGTGCGGGAGTAGTGGCCGCGGAGGAGTGTATATAACTCAATACTGGACTCCGGATCTAAAAAAAAAAGTGTAGAAGAAGAGAGCAGGCCTTCTCGTGCGTCGGAGATTCTATCGATGGATGCGAATGAGCGAACGTTTACGAAAATACCTGACCCTGAGCGACCGTGCACCAGTCAGCTCCTTCTTAAAGTGAAAGGTAGGTATCTTCGCGTGGTATATTAATGTAAGGACCTACGAGTCATTGGTACCAGTGCTACTCTGTCGTCGTATGTAAATCGGCTACCACTGCTACCCATGACTTGCATATACGAGAGATTGGAAAAAAATAGAACTACTGATGTCCTGCAGAAACGAGAGATTCGTCGTCAGCGTGCTGACTAGCAACCGAGAATGTGTTCGCGTACTAGAATCAGTTAGGATGAACGATTCAGAGAGGTATTTTGAAACAGAAAGATTCCACTCGGTGAGAAAGATTCCACTCTGTTCTGTGGTACTACTTCTTGTAAGTTGTACAAGTAAAAAACTAGAGAACAAGCCCTATCGGGAGCTCCATCTGAGGCTCTCGTATTTGAGCAATTTATCTGCTTTCTATAGCATCCTCGTGAGGAGATCGGTAGTCAAATAGGATCCATTCTGAACGTGTGAGCCTCCCTTACTTTACCACCTCTACTTTTTGTCCCTTGTTACATTTTGTGCTACTGATACCACTTTTCATTTACACTGACATGAATTCCTACACAACTGACTCTTGTGTAATCCTGATCCCACACTCAGCGGACGAGGAAAAGGACCAATGGAATTATCCACTTGTTTGTGCTACAGTAGTTCTAGATTGTTCCATCACATCGTAACTATCCAGTCTGACTTCTTATTTCCAACAAACACTGCCACCATAGGAATGCTTCGGGCTTGTAAGCAGTTTCCCAATCCCAAAATAAAATTCCAAATATATTTTTTTTGACGACAACTGCAAATATAATTTTCAGACGACGCCTACATACTTGTGATTCCATGCATTTTTTGACATGACATATTTTCTTTGAAAAGAACAAAATGCAGCAAATTGGAGGATGGTACTGTCGACTATAAATCCGTCTCTCTAGTAGTACTAGAGAGACGTAATATATTTTTCCGGAAGCTTCGTTTTCGCCAAGAAGATGAAAGCCAGATGTAGTCGTAGTAGAATGTGTGGTGCAGGTGCTTCTACTTGTAAATGCTCGCGTTTGTCACTACAACTACAACATCTTCAGAACAGCCATTGTTGGCACTGGTGGTCGTGGATCACAAGTGGAGCACGGATACCGATGGGGAAACTGTGCTGGGAGTCCATCTTCACAGTTAGAAGACCTGCTGCAAAACTGTGGAGGTCTCATATCACAACTTTTAGTAATGCTAGTCTATGGGCCGCGTTGTGGAAAAAGTGGTCTGATGTGCTGCCCAAGGCATCTTCTTCTAGTAAGGTGCGTGTCAATTCTTAAGGCACGTGATCGTGATGATGCATCCGATGTTGATGAGATGAACTTAAAAACATCGATTATTTTTCGTGGCTTAAAAACATCGATTATAGTTGTGCAAAATAAAAAGATGAGATGAACTCAAAAACTTTTTCTTCTGCTGCATTGTGTTTCATCAGATGATCTAGAATATAAATATGAGATGAAAGTAGTTTCCGTTCCCACATTGTCCCCAACTAGAATTCACTATGAAGAAATGAAAAATGTATTGAGTTCTTTGTCAAGCTGTTGACCTCTAATATAAAGGCAAGAGACTTGTTCCTGCACCTCCACCTCTTCTACCTCCATTAGCAGGAACTAGAACGAGCAGGGCGGGTGGCGGTGCCAAGAAGCTGACTGCTGCGGTGTTTTTTGTGCTCCTCGCGATGAGTCGGACAATGGTCTTGTTCCTCTTCACCTTCTCCGCAGTTCATGCACGATATCTGCGAGGCGCTGTTGAGAACAATAAAGTTAAGCCCTTAAATTCAACACGAAGTGAACAATTTGAATTAAATTATCGTGTTTATTTTTTGTGTCGTGGTTGTCTTCTCCCTATCCAAACAAACCCTTAGGAAATGAACACAGTATAAAAGTGTCCACTTGCAGTGCAGAAGCGGAAGGAAAAGAGCTCTGAGAACTGAGTTCTCTCAAGATGCAATATCTTTTGTTTTTTGTTAGAAAGATCGTTCCTTGAATTCTAAGGCTCTCGAGATTGTTGAGGTCGAATTGTATTTGCCTTAGTCGGCGTACGGGTCACTGAATAAGCCAATGCTATCGCAATGCTATCGCCTTCCTTCTACTATTTTTTCTGGTCTATACTTCTGCTGTCAGTTAGCGTCTGACGTTGACCCTACGAAACGGTGTCGGACCTTCTGTTTGATCTATCTACCGCTAACAACCTAGGGAAAAGCAAAGAGCAGAAAGAGATCCAGTGGGACAGCACTACCAGTTTTTTGGAAATCACCCCGTGTGGCTGTTGCAAGGGCTGCTGTAGCTGTGAGGACGCTTCCGGAGGAAAGTTAAGGCGATAGAAAGTAGCATCAAGGTACCGCTTTTCTCGAGAAGAACGCTTGGATAAGTTTCGGTCTTTTAGATAATGTAAATGTTATTGTTCTCTCTCAGGGAGCGACTTCTCTCTTAGATGAAATGTTCATGTTGTACTAGGGTCGTGAGCTCTAAGAAAAGAAAGCGGACAGGGTTCGAGCACTGACCAACACGCAGCAGAATTGTTGGCGCAGCCTCCTCCGGCAGCTGCCAGCGGCGTTCTGGCCACCACGCCAGTAGGGCAGGAGACCACGAAGGAGGCAGCACCAGACGAGGCGGACCCAAATAGCCCTCCGAAGGCACCAGATGAGCCAGACCCAAATAGTCCTCCGAAGGCACCAGAGGAGATGGGACTTATCGCCAACCCAAGTAGAGCAGGTGAACCGGGGTCGCAAAGTACTCCGAAAGCCCCTCCTCCAACCGATGAGGACAAAAAGGAAAGCACGGGCCAGCACGTCCCGGAGGGGGAGGAGGAGGTTTTTTCGGCGCCTGCTCCGACCGATGGTGATGGCAATGCGCAGTCCGAAAGTGGGGCGGCCTTGAGCCTGTCAACCGAGGAAAGCAGCAGTGTGCCGGCTTCGACTGCGCTTGCCAGTGGGACCGGCATCGGGGTATCGCCGACTGCGCCAGCCGCCGGGGACGGCAATGAGGCGGCGCCGACTGCGTCGACCGATGTGAGGGGCGACGCGCTACAGCCGATTGCGGCGGCCGTTGGGCATAACGATATGGCGGCGCCGACGCCGGCATCCGCTGAGGACAGAAGGGAGGGTTTCTCAGCCTCTCTCGATGAATTTCGGGAGCAAAATGAAAAGCAGACTCCGGCGCGAGCAGTCGAGGAGACCAAGGAGAGCGCCCCGGCGGTATCGGAGGGGACGAAAGGCGACAGTGCTGACACGGCTTCGACAGATGAGAACAAGGAGACGGCTCCAGCGGAGATGGGGTTGTGTGCGTTCGGGATCGGGTGTTGGCCATCGCTAGAGCAGAAGGGGGTAGAGGGGCTGCCGTTCCATCCGAAGGCGGCCTTTCTAGCCGAAGGTGGCCACGAAGATGAGGCCGCGCTGACTCCGTCAACCGAAGAGGACAGCAGCGCGGACTTCTCAGCGCCTCTCGAAGAGGGTTTGCTGCAACCGCTTACCCCGAGCACAGACGCGCGCATCAAGGCGGAACGGGAGGACCGTCACGCGAAGGAGGTCGAGGAGGCGCGCATCGAGGCGGATCGGGAGGAAGCCGCACGCAAGGCGGAGGAGGACCGAGCGAAGGCGAGGGAGGAGAGAAGGATGATGGACTTCGAAGAGAGGGCGAAGAAGATCCAAGAGTCCATTAGCGACATGGAGACCCTGAGAGGCAGATACACCGCTGACGGCATGCAGAAGATCAGAGATGCCGCGTCGAGGGGGATTTCTGGTAGCGTTTTCGACGATCCGGACATAGAAACGCAACTGCACAACGAGTTTGAGGAGCTTGCTCACGGCACCTCGACGCAGGGGATCATTGATGGCGCCAAACAGGTTGCTGCTGAAGAGCTACATGACACGCCCCTTGCCGAAGGTGATCGGGATGGAGATGCTGGGACGAGTGGAGACGCCGTTTTTTTATGACGGTTCTTGAGAGTATTTACTTGCTTTTGTGCGTCTTTGTGTTGTGCTGAAAATCGCTACCATGACGTTCTGCTGATTAAATTTATACATTTCAATACTCTCTTTTACTTTCTCCAAAGAGATGCTTCTAATAATTGCGGACGCGGCTGCTGCGTGGACGCAGAGGAGAAATGAATTGCGCGAAAAAACCGAAGCCATCGAGAGGCGGCGTGAGGAGTTCGCGAGAGTCGTCGTAGCCAGGGAAAAAATTGATGTTGCGACAGGGATTGGTGGCCTAGTGGTACTCTTGCGTGTTCGTTGTAGAAGAGACTCAGAGAGCAAGTTTGTTTCACATCTAAGAAAAAAAATCTATCTTGTAGAGAGCTGAGGATTCTTCTCTAATCAAGCGTTCCGGGCGTTCGTCGATGCCGATGTTGCAAAAGCCCTAGGGAAGCTGACAAAGCTGCAGGGCAGGAGCGTGGTGACGGGAGGCGGGGCCACCCCAGGCGAGCATGGTCACCAGAGCGACCCTTTCGAGAATGGGCACCAGGGCGATGCGGAAGGGGAAAGCGCAGTGGAGCTCTTGGCCAGCGCAACGAAAGCCGAGGAAGAATGCCGGAAACGTGCAGAAGCAGCAAAAAATGCGCTGGCGGACCTGAATGCGAATGAGGACCCAAGCATGAGTCCAGCACCGGTTCTGCCGTTTGAAGAGTGTGACGAGCTGCGCACGCTGCGGGAAAGCGTTGAGGCTGCGCGACGCGATGCTCAAGGGCAGCTTGAGGCCGCGACTGAAGTTAAGGGAGTCGTCATCTTCGTTTCCGGTTCTTGGTTGTTTCGCAATGAAGGTCTGTCAGTTGTAAATTTTAATTTGTTTCGCTTTCTTTTCCTACATACGTGATAGTCTAGTTTCGAAGTTATACTTTACATACGTGATAGTCTAATAATCGGAAATATTTCAAGGGAGGATGAACGGGGCGCAAAGAGGTGAATAGCTTCTCATCTAATGTGAAAACTTCAAAGAGGAGGTCGCAGCTGGAATTGCAGCGAGAGGTGAAGGAGGTTGAAGCGTCCCTCGATACGGAAATAGCAAAGATGCAGGCTTTGGAAGATAGCTGTGGGAAGCTACATACAAGTACAACTAGTGACGGACAGTCCTCGTCGGAAGATGAGCATGATATAGCTGTTGACGTCGAGCAGGAGAAAGTTGGGCTCGGCATTTCCCAGTCCTCGGATAATCAACATGGCACCAGCAGTTCCTCGATGACAGACAAGGACAAACTATTGTTATCCGACGTCGAGAGCTGCGAGAAGCTGCAGGAAGGAACGAGTGGGGAGGAGGCGCCTCCGGATGTTTTTCTGGATGCTGAGGCCAGCGTCAAGGCTTGGAAAGAACTGGAGAGCAAAATCGCGACCGAGCTAGGCGACGAAGCGGACGATGTGGCTTCTACGAATCTGCAAGCCAGTTCTTCTTCTTGCCAGGAAAAATCTCAGCTGCTCTCCACAAAAATCGAAGTTGTCATTAAGGCTTGCCATAATTCATCGTGAGAAGCATCTTGACAGGGGTTTTGTAAGGGAAAACGGCTGACAAGAAGATGCTTCTCAGGATGAATTAGGGTAAGGTCTAATTTCAAGGCATTGCGAATTGCAGTCAAAAAAGCGGTGGAGGAGAGGGAGAAAAAAGCCGGAGAGGCCGGAAAACTCCGAGAGGGGTTTCCGAATGTCGAGGACGGAGGGACGAAAGGAATTGAAATTGATGCTATGCCAGTATAACCAAGATGAGTAGTAGTTTCATAGTGTCACTTTTTTTGTTTTACGTATACGTACTTCTACCGGCGAATGGAAAGGCAGTTAGAAAGTAGCCGGAGAAGATGCTTTTTGGTCTCGGAAGCATCAGAAAAAGTCAAGCAATTGCCACCTTCTCCTTTTGTCCCATTTATCTGCATGAGACCCCTCAGTCACCGTTGTTTACCTGATCAAAACGGGAGTTAGAAAGTCTAAGTAGAGAGGTTTTTTGTCTTATGATTAGCAATCAAGCAACGAAGATTTCTCTCTTTTGTCATCGCTATGAGAGCTTCCTCTCTAATGAAGCCTTCCGAAACTTCATCAGAGTTGACGTCGCAAAGGAGGTTGGAAAGCTGAAGAAGTTACAGGGGTTAGATGGTAGCGAGAAGATTGAGGATAATGAGGCAACTCAGGCACCAGGGGCCAGTGAGGCCAGCAAGCCTATGGAGGACGGCCAGAAGAACGATGGCGCTGAAGGGCATGAAAGTGCATCGGATATATTGGCCAGCGCAAAGTCCATGGAGGAAGAGTGCCAGAAGCGTGCGAAGGCGGCACAGGAAGCGGCGACTGCGATCGCAGCGGAGGGCCCGTTGAATGCGGACGTACCAGGCTCGTCGAATGCGGCTGCGGCGTTTCATGAAGACTGCAACGAGCTGAGCACGCTGCGCCAGAGCGTCGAGAGCGCGCGACGCGATGCACAGAGAAAGATTGCAGCTCGGCTTAATCTTAAGGTTCCGGAGTAGTTGCATGTCCTTCTTCTGGCAGAATTTTCCTCTTTTAAGTACATATAGGGGCGTTTTAATAAGTACACTTTTAGGCGAGGGCGACCGCTGTGTGGAAGTTTCTTCTTGCATACTCATTTTCTTAAATCAAAACTTTCATGTGTGAGATGCAGTTTTTAGTACACATTATGATATAGATGAGCCAGCACGTAGTTGTACAGTAGCGATAGTAGTAGTATTACTCAATAATGAATATGATCAAGAAGACTACTTGTCATCTTTATCACATCCACGACATAAAGAAATTGAAATCAAAGTTTTAGTATTGCCGAGTATCAATCTCAATCTCTAATGTGAAACGTCTGGTCTCTCTGAGTGAGGAGTTCCAAAAAGTGAAGGGATTGGAAAGGGCCTACGAGACTCTGAATCAGAGCAAAGGTCTTCTTTCGCAAGAGGGCGTTGTTAATCTTTTGCGCAGCCTACGACCATCTGAAGATAGTACTTCTCGAGCAGCTGACGGAGGTGGAGCGGCAGACGAGTACAGGAAATTGGTTAACGAGGACTCCCTAAGGGCTCTTGAGGATGCTTCTGCTAAAGTCATCTACTCTGGTGCCAAAGCGGCCTCGTCTGCTCTTAAGACCATGCGTGTAAGTAATCAATGTCAATGTTGCTTTTTCCTTAGTTAGTGTCTTTGCTTTTCAAGGGACGATGAAAGCCAACACTTTCGTGTGCTAGAAGATCAAGATGCATAACTTACTATGTCTTTCACATGTATATGCGTGGACTCCTGATTATTTGAAAAGACGTCTTCATCTATTTCTAATAAATCTGACGACGGTATCCACGTCGATGAGGAATGGAAGCTATTGAAGACCGCAGCAGAGGGCTTCTCTGACAGTGGAGTGAAATGGAACCTACTCAAAACCGAAGCGGATAAGGCTGGTGATGCGGACTTGTCTCTGGCTGCTGCGGACTTGCCTCCAGCTGACGGAGGAGCAGCGGGGTTGTCTCTGGCTGACCCTGCAACAGCAGATTTGTCTGAGTTGTCTTTGGCTGACATGGTGTCACAATGTGAGAGGAAAAGTAAGGAGTTGGCGATATTGTTGGACAAGGTCAGGAGTTTGCGAAGCGAGCGCGTCGAAGCGGACGACGCAAACAGAGGAGGAGTGGATCTTATGCCAGAAGTATTAGAGGTATCTTTTTAGGTAGGTATACGAGTATCTTGTGTTAAAAGCATCTCTCTATCTTTGTGTCATTGTTTTTCTTAGGTATGAGGTCTAATGATACAGATGGTAGTGAACATTCGCGTTTGACATAGAAGACTGGCTGATCACGTGACGTGAAGACAAACGTCAACAAACAACAACGCTTCGATGAAGACATCCATCCTTCTAAGAAATCCCTTGCAGAGGTTGACCAGAAGGCAGAGCACCTGAGGAATCTGGAGACAGAGATGAAGCAGCGTGCAAGTGAGTTTGCTGCGTTGAATGACGAGGCGTTTGTCGACGAGTACAAGAAATACAAGGAAAAGGATAAAGTGGAAAAGGATAATACTAAGGGTTTCACATACATTGCATTCTGCACTATCATCCTTGGCCTTTCTTCAAGGGGAAAGTGGGTCCAGGACGTTCCGAGGAATGCAATGGTGCAGCCTCTAACAATAGCGCTGGCAGTCTCCTCACTAGTGTCGACAGCGACGTGGCGAAGTTCAAGCAATCAGCAGAATCTGCAAGAACCGTGTTGACTGCTCTAGGACATGCTGGTGCTTCATCCAACCCAATGGCAAACGGAGGCACAGAGCAGGATCGCGATAATGCCCTGAATCTACGTGCTGCAAACACGGGCACTGACACAGAGCAGGATGGCGATGATGCCCTGAAACCGTTTGAGGAAAAGCTGGAAGCACTAGCCAACTTACGGGAGAGCGTCGCAAAATACCGTGAGGATGCGAAGAAGGTTATGGAAGTGTTAGAAGTGCATGTTTACTTACTTTTTCTACGAAGAGATGTTTCTTGTAAGTTTTTTAGACTCTTCGACGATATGTATCTACATCAATTCGCAAGAATGAAGAATTCGCATCTCGTCCCTCAAGTGACCAGTACTACTGAGAACAAGGATCTCAGGTAGGTCGCTGATGGCGGGTGTGTGGTTACTGTTTCGTAGTCAGTAGTATTACTTCTACTAAAGGAGCTTTCGTTTCCTAGGATATTTATAGCAAAGTATAGATCTCATTGCTGAGGAGGTCCACGACACATGGAAGCCTAGACTCAGTTTAAAATTCCAGCCATGGTCGTCAATCTACTCCGTCTATTATCTTTTGCTCAGACCTCCCGGTATATGATTTTAGAACTACAGGAGAGATCACTAAAATGGATATTCTTCAGAGGGGTATGGAATTGCAGATGAAAGAGGCTGAAGCAGCCATCCATGCGGAGACACAAATGGTGACGGACTTGCAAGCCAAGTGTAAAAAGCTAACGGAAACAAACATCATGTCCATGTTATGGAGTGCAAACTGTTGAAGTCAAATCTTGTCGTTCATCTAGGGGAGTCAAATAAAGTGAATTGTTCAAGTTCAAGTCTTTTTATCTTGTCGTTCATCTAGGGGAGACAAATAAAGAATTGTTCAAGTTCAAGTCTTTTTATCTTGTCGTTCATCTAGGGGAATCAAATTCTTTTTTGAGTCTAAGATCGACCTGATTATCTTCTCTTGCTATGTTCTCGTGAGAGCTAATGCGACTGCACCTCGCGTGTAGATCGAGCAAAGGCGTGCTATCCCATCTTATCCTCTCCTATCCTAACCTATCCTATCCTCTCTATTTGAATAGTTCCCCTTCTTCAATGTATTTTAGATGAAGATGCAACAAAAACTCCTTTTTTTCATACGAACCGAAGGAAGAGATTCTCACAGTCTTCAAAGAGAGCGAAAGAGCCTACCAGGAGTACAAGGAGCTCACTAGCGAGACGTCTCGGGACAGTATTGAGGCAGCCAAAAAGTCCGTCAGTGAAAAGTTGAATGCGGTCCAGGCGCAAAGTGATGGACCTACTACTAGTGGAGCACCAGACGCAGACCACAAGGGACAATTAAGGATGGGGGTCCACAAGAGTCTCATCTTAATGAGCATCTAAAGTTTTTGTTTTCCCTTATAGCCTAGGTTTATCCACCAGCCAACACCAAGCAAGATATGCATCTTTCTAAAGAGGGAAGTCGAGGTCCAATCCCGAACCCACTATCTAACATCTTCATCAATTTGAATTTACATGTCTAAAGAAAATAACCAGTTACTTTTGCTTCGTCTTAGGCCAGTTTCTTGGTCCAATCTTGATAGGCATCTTTGACACGTATTCAAGTCGGGGAAAGATGATCAAAGATGCGACTCTTCAAGATGAATATCAGGATGAAGACCACAGTCTAACAGAAGCTGAGGACAAGATCACGCAACGAGCTCAGGAGTTGCGGAAACAGTTTGAAGACGTAGAGGGTTTGCAAAAAGAGTTTACCGCATTGGAAGCAGCTAAAACTGCAGCAGACCATTTCGTTACGGGCATTATACATGCCACGAAAACCTCAATCATCCTCAATCGCAGCGTTCTTTTTGTGTCTCTTGTTCAGCCGCATGTTGATAGATTCATTCTTCTATTTTGCCTTAGCCTCTAGTGCCGGATGATCCATTTTTCCATTCAGGGTCGTGGTTGGAAACTCTGTAGAAAAAAACTTGTACTTAGAAAGGAACTCTGTAGAAAAAAACTCTGTACTTAGAAAGAAACCCCGTAGAAAAAACTCTGTACTTACTTAGAAAGAAACTCTGTGCTTAGAAAGAAACTCTGTAGAAGGAAAATCTGTGTAAAAACGACTCTTCTAATGTGGAGAAATGGGCGAAAGCGTTGCAGTCGCAGGTGGAGGAAGCTGCGGCATCTATTCAAACCGAAATGGGAAAAGTTCGAGAGGTAAAAGAGTCCTGCACGACTTTCCTAAAGAATCATGTCGAAGGCACTGACTCTGACAAGAAGCTCTACAACGCGTTGACTTGTGCGCGGGACAAGTGTTCAGAGGACGAGAAGCGAATCTACACGATCTACGAGAATCTAGTCGACGATGAGACGGCAGGGAAAAAGGTGTCCGGCGCCAAAGCGGCCATAACTAAGTTAAGGCTTCCGACCCCAGAATCCATCCTGACAAGGGTTTTCAAGGGGAAAACGCGCTCAGGATGCGTCGGAGGATGGATTCGGGCGAGCTGTAATAAAGTGGCAGGAGCGTCAAGCCGAAATTCAGCAACATTTGCCGGCTGACAGTACTGATGATTATGGCTCAAACGAGTAATTCTTCATTTTCACAGGTTTATTACGTATTTTTTCTCGGAGGGCAGATTCTTTCCTTCTACTTGGATTTTTCTGCGAATGTGTTGTCGCTAGCAGATCAATTCAATTTTGAGCTCTAACAAGCTGTCAAAAGCAACTGGAGGAAGGTGCTGAAAGAGGACGCTGTTGCGTGCTCGCAACAGGCTAACCAGCTTGGTCGCGAAATTGAAGAGGTGGAAAAGATGCGAAAGCAATTGAAAGAGTCGCACATAGTTAGACTGGCAAAGATCACGAAAGTTAAGCCACTCATACATCATGATATAGGAAGTGATGATGTCCTTCAGCACCTCACTACTAGCAAAAAAACTTTTCACTCAACATAGTACATAGGAAGTTTTCTTCCTTGCTACAACTACCAAGAAAACTTTTCACTCAACATACATAGGAAGTCTTCTTCCTTACTACGTACCAGCAATATCAGCAATTTTATTTTTTATGAGCGTCATGTTGTGCAAATCTTCCAAAGACTTCAAAAAAGAACAGGAACTCTTGAAGCGATTTCTTAATGACATTACAAAAAGTGCTATTATAGAGGAGGGCGGCGAGGAGGTGGAAGACTACTGTCGTGGATGGTGATCATTTATCTAGGATGAAACTGAAACTCATGATCATTATTATTTATATTTTACCCTCTAGTACACTCTAAGACAGACGTAAATAGGCTGATCAAATCGGAAGACGTTTTGTGGCTAATAAAGGATGCGACCGTAGACAACCACGAAAGCCAAAGTATGGAGCAGACGACAGGCTCAAAGATCGCAAATGCAATCAGGCGCCGGCAGACTAAGACCCCTGAGCAATTACGAGACGAGTACCTCGAAAAGGCCAAGACTAACGCCCAAAACCCATGCAGAGAGTTGGTGAGCCAGGCCAGAGACGCGCAGACAGCACTGTCAACGAAGTTCACAAAAAGTGTGGTGCATTACTTGGAGAATAAGTGTGAAATTTTGGAGTATGCCACAATTGTTAAGGCAGGCAGGCTCTCATTATTCCACGCGGTGGTTCTGGAGTACGTAGATCCCTTCCAAATTGAAAGGGACTCACTCGAGGGGAACACTCACGGAACCACTCAAGTTGCTAGAATACTGAGAGACCAGTAGCTCATCTAATGTTTGGCAAATACAGAGGCGCTATGATGCCTTGCCTCCGATACAGATATCGAAAGCAATATCAGGCGGCCTTGCTTCTAGTTCCGCTGCGTGATTTCTCCTCGGCCTCAGTCACAGACTGGGTTCCTGTGGTCAATGACTGCTTCACTTTCGTAGTGGAGCAATCGGCGAGGCAGTGGTCGAGTAGTAAAGATGGAATCCCTGATGTTGTTGAGTACTTAAACGTAGCCTCGTGATGAACTTAATTCCATGATAGAGATGTACATAGAGTTTCTCTTGTCCACTGAAGAGTACGTTGGAGTAAGTACTTAATTTCATGATATGAAATTGTGCACGCCGTCCTCGTCGACAACAGTGCAGACTTTCTGCGGAATTTTTCAGTTACTATCGAGCTATCACACACTGTCGAACAATCAGTATGAATATCATTTTTTCAATTGCCGTTACACCAGTCAAAGGAGGTATGTCATGTCTAGAAGGATAGTCACTCATGAGTCAAGGCATGCCATATCATTTTTTTCAGTCGTCACTCATATGATTCAATTTTTCTTTCAAAGTAAGTTTATCGCGAGTCATAGTATGTCATAGCAGAGTTTTTCAATCCTCAAAAAGACAACAAATTAGGTATCTCATAAAAATTCGCTTCCATGGGCACACTCAATCTTCTCAATCAATGTTCTTCAACACAATGTATTGCAGCACAATCTTTTTCAACGCGCCATGTAGTATTTCAACGCAATCTATCTCCATGCATTTCAACACATTTTTTGATTTCCTCTTGTAACTCAATAGAGCTGTCTTCAGTTGCGTTTATAAAAACCCTTATAAAATTCTTGTATCTCTTCTTATTTGCTTTGAAACTCACCAATATCCATATCGACCTATCAACAAGATGACACAAGAAGATCATGACAGAGCTTGCGCCTGCTTTGACAGACTATTTGCTTAACAAATGAACTTAGGCTGGGAGATTTTGACTTCTGAAGGACAAGAAATAGAGTTAGAGCTAGAAGAAAGCCATCTTGTAGAGCATCTTGGTGGCCGTTTCCTTCCCCTTAGAAAACGGACCGAAGATGCTGGCCAAGATGGATTTCTTCTAGCCCTAATAGAGTGCTATTAGACAAAAGCCTAATAGTTTAGGTTTCTCGACTACTAGACGGGGACCGATGAATCGGACTTATTCTGTCTCACGAGGGTGAGTGACTACTTCGTGCCATGGATTTACTTCGGTTACGAGATAAACCCTACTTCGGTCAGTCAGACTCTGTGTCGGAGCCCTCGGAAGTCCTCTGTTTCGTCTGTGTCTCGGAAAAAAATTCCTCTTTCGTCAGGAGTTCCTCTCTCGTCCTCCCACCACCATCACTCACCGTTCCTTTCCCCTTCGCAGTAGAGTCTAATGCTAGAGATGTTGATCTACTTCTCCTTCGTCCAATCTGAAAATATCTGCTAGCCCATGGCGCCACTTGATAGTTTGTGGAAACTAAAAGGAGAAGAAGAACAGACCAGCAGGAATTTGAACCCCATTGACGCCTCAATAAAAAATTGTAGGAACAAGAAGAAGTATGTACTTGGTGAGTATTTACTTGTTCCCTAATGTATATATGTACCAGGGAGGGAGGCCCCCCCCCCTGTGGATGGAACTGGGGTGGACCACGCCAGAGGGGTCCAGCCTTGCCACCTTATTGGCCAGGCCTGTCGAGGGGCTGCCGGGCGGGAAGGCCTCAAAGCGCCCACTTCTGACCCCTTCCCGCTTCTTGCATGTACCCTACAGACCTGGCAAAGGCAGGGCCCCGCTGGCTTGTTGCATGTACCCGACAGACCTGGCAAAGGTGGCAAAGGCCGGGCCCCGCTGCCTTGTTGCATATCCACCGACCCGGCAAAGGGGGCAAAGGCAGGGCCCCGCTGCCTTGTTGCGTGTACCCTACAGACCTGGCAAAGGGGGCAAAGGCAGGGCCCCGCTGCCTTGTTGCGTGTACCCTACAGACCTGGCAAAGGGGGCAAAGGCAGGGCCCCGCTGCCTTGTTGCGTGTACCCTACAGACCTGGCAAAGGTGGCCAAGGCCGGGCCCCGCTGCCTTGTTGCCTGTACCCTACAGACCTGGCAAAGGGGGCAAAGGCGGGAACCCACCCCCTTGGCGTAGGGTTGGGCACACGCAACACGACAAGAGGGCCCAGCCTTTGCCACCTTTGCCAGGTCTGTAGCGTACATGCAAGAAGCGGGAAGGGGTCAGAAGTGGGCGCTTTGAGGCCTTCCCCCCGGCAGCCCCTCGAAAAGAGGGGCCGGGGCGGGAAGGCCCCCCCCCCTTCAAAAAGTTAGATCGGGGGGGGGGGCCTCCCGCCCTGAGCCCTGGAACATATGTAATATTCATAGTCATTGATGACATTGCCATTTATTATTTGTTTCCCTGATCTATCATGGTTTTGTGGCAAAGCAGGATGGGCCAAGGCATTGATTCTTGATTGATGATGGGCAAAGGCAACAACATGGTACCTCAAGACAAGGACGACATGGCGTTGCGCTGCAATGCGGCGGCCGTATCGGCCGACGGTTGCACAACAAACTGCGCATGTGCACACGCATTCGTGGAGCCACGACTCCACAAGGTGAACCTACAAAGTGATTTGCCGAGCGATGGGGAGGCGCAGTTTGGTACTTTCTAGCTCTTTACTTTTGATGCCTTTATTTTATTTAGATCATTCCATGCAAGAAGACAAGAACACTATTATAAGACTGAAAAGCACTATACTAGTCGCATTCATGATTTGCTAGTGATGGAAGGAAAAGGACAACGCACTTTCTACCATCTTCATCTCGAGCACACAGGTCTTCACACCCCTTCCCCGACAACATCAGCGAAAAAGGCGGCGCTCAATCATGAGAATGATCTTCCTGACGGTTTTAGCCAAGCTATGGCGAGTCACTCCCGGTGCCATGAAATCCCTGCTAGCGAATTTGGTACTGAATGCATTTTCTTGCATTTCTCTGATGCAGAAGTAAGAAGACACCACGAAAGCCACTGAGGACGATTACTATTATTTAGGAAAACTATTGCCAAGAACAAGCACGCCTGAAGTACTACGCACTTTCTAACATCCTCTAACCCAGGTCACCGCGTCACCCCTTCCCCGACAACACCAGCTAAAAGGACGGCGCTCAATCATCAGAATGAGCCTGGCCACGGCAATAATGTCGACAAGAAGCAGCTGTCGGTGACTGATACCACTACCACAAGCGCCCCTCTCACCCACGTGGCGTTGAGCAACAAAGTTGATAATTTGGCGTTGGGTAACAAGGGCAATGCTGGCGTGGCGTTGATGGGTCCTGACGGTTTTGGCCAAGCCGTGACGAACCCAGTTACCGAAGTTACCGAAATGGCAGTTACCGAAGTTCTCGGTACTATATTTGAATTTGAGTTCTCTCTTCTTGGTGGATGCGATACTGTATTACAGTAACTGTGACGTGAAGAAGATATGGACACTTTTGATTCATTCGTGGAGTTTCAATTTTAAGATGATCATGATGGTGGTTCTTCAACTACACGACTTCATTATGGTTATTAATATATTTAGTTCTGAGACTCATTTTGACACTAGAGATTATGAAGATTTGAAACTCAATTTGACGTCACAGATTATGAAGATTTCCACGGCGGTTGGCGTACCTACGCACGGCAGCTTCGGTCGCTCCTATGTTGTTTTGTGACTACAGGACTTCTGCTGGCTTTCGGGTTTGTACCCCCAATGGGATGGCCCATTTTTGAATACGACTTGCGGGGTTTTGAAGAACAAAGTACTAGGTCTGCATCGTACTCGAGACAGCCATGCTACTCGTTCTTGGCTTCATTAGCGTACTTGGCGGCCGGAGGAGTGGTGAGTGCGCTTGGCATATTGTTGGGGACCACAAGCGTGTATCTCTGGGTCGGGATCTATACTTGTACTGCGTCGTCATCTGCAGCGGCATCTGCAACGTATGCAAATCAGATTTGCCTGGTACTTGTAGTTCTTTTTCATCTTCTTCTGCTGGAGACTTTTGGGAGAATGGTGGTGGCTGTTCCAGACCTGCAATATGTGCTGTGGCTGCTTCACGCGGCTCCCATGCTCCTGTCAAATGCTGGCGCAGGGGTGTGGTTCCACACTTCATGTGTGGTGGCCTTGCGTGTTCCACAACATCTGTCCCTTATGGCGACCGAGGTCTGGCGCAGCATGCTCAGGAAAGCGAACAAGTGGCGCAACATCATCAAGAGCAAGATGGCGTGGCGCAAGATGCTCAGGAAAGTGAACAAGTGGCGCAACATGATCAAGAGCAAGATGGCGTGGCGCAAGATGCTCAGGAAAGTGAACAAGTGGAGCAACATCATCATGTACAAAATTCGGATGTGTGTCAGTGCCTTCTTCATCCGGTGCGGCCACATCAGTGCTATCACTAGGAATGCCACTGGGGTCCTCCAGCGCTATGGCAGAGCGACAGCCACTGGCCTTCTGTGCTACGTCACCGCGCCAACTTTCTGGCGCTGCGCCAGCAATTTCGGCACTACTCTCTGGCGCTATATTACTACCTCTTCAGCGTGGGACTACATCACCACTACCAGCGCTACTTCTTGGCGCTATATCACTACGTCCGCAGCGTGGGACTACATCACCACAACCGGCACTACTCTCTGGCGCTATATAATCACTACGTCTTCAGCGTGGGACTACGTCACCACTATCGGCGCTAGCCGTGGGTCTGATCGCAGGTCCTACCGCGGTCGTGCCAGGATGACGCCCCAGAGTCGTGCTTATGGCGTGTACTAAAATTGTGAAGGAAATGGAGGTGAAGAAAACTGGCCCGCCCCAAAATGTTCTATGTGTCTTCTTAAAAATTGTGAGAGGTGGCATCGTTTTCATTTATGTACTAGCACTTGGGAAATCTCAGGCAGACTGCCGAATACATTCGCAGCATCATGTACTAGTCCCTGTTTCACCACCATCACCAATGCAGCCACCTCTAATGAAAAGGAAACAGGAACAAGGACACGGACAAGGGCAAGCCGGCGGGAGGTCGTAAGGGTGGCAAGGTGGTGGCCTTGCTGTTTGTGCTTCTCGCAATGAGTCGGACCGCGTGGCTTTTCGTCATCACTATTTCCGCGGCCCATGCGCGTTACCTGCGTGGCAATTATAAAAAGAATATTAAGGCGCTCAAGAGCAGGCACTTATTTATAACATAATGATAAAAAGAGGGGCTATTAGCTCTTCTTCTTCTAGGTAGGGCTCCGCTGGAATATATAAAGACATTGAGACGATAGTGGTTTCCTCTTATTTTTGCATATGAGGTGCGCTGCAAATCTTGATTGGCTTTCACCTTTTAGGTGAAGGCTTAGGCCCCGCGACGCTCAAAGCACTGATTGAAGCAACCGGTTAGTTTTCACCTCGCCAAGTCTCGGCTTATCCCGTGCAACAATATATAAAGACATCGAGGAAGCAAGGCGGCGCCAGGGATACATGCATTGTATCAAGATAGTACCCTGAACCTGATGCCCCCTGGTGTCTAATTCTACTCGCTCGTCTTTTGCCTTCGGCCTCTATGTATAATTCAGCTGGAGAAGTAGCACTATAGGAACAAGAGAACTAGTACTTACTAAAACCTAGCCACATTCTAGCTCCCCATAGTGGTCGCTAAACCACTCCTTTCTCGATTTTTTTTCACTCGCGTCGTAATGCTCATTATCCTTTCGTCATCTCAGGCCGTATCTACTCCAGCTTGCACTATGTATTCATTATCATCTGACTTTTTTGTCTTTTTTTGTTGGGGTTTCGCGGTACTACACCTTCATCAAATTCCGTTTTTTACTGATGTGTCGTACATGTACTCATACTGGCGGAGCTTAGTAAGGTTCTTAAATGCTCTAAAGACCAAATCGTTGTGGATCACATAGAAGCGGAGCAGGGCTGTCCCAGCAGCTGCGCTTCTAGTACGTTTCTGCTGCGCGGCAGTAGTTGTTGTCGGGGCCAGACTTCTACAGGAAAGGCTGGCGACGCGCAGGAGGCGGCGGTAAGTCCGACAGGAAAGGCTGGCGACGCGTCGGCGGTGGTGGTAAGTCCCAAAGGACAGGCTGGCGACGCGTCGGCGGTGGTAAGTCCGACAGGAAAGGCTGGCGACGCGTCGGCGGTGGTAAGTCCGACAGGAGAGGCTGGCGACTCGTCGGCGGTGGTAAGTCCGACAGGACAGGCTGGCGACGCGTCGGAGGAGGTGGTAAGTCCAAAAGGACAGGCTGGCGACGCGTCGGCGGTGGTGGTAAATCCCAAAGGACAGGCTGGCGACGCGTCGGAGGCGGTGGTAAGTCCGGCAGGACAGGCTGGCGACGCGTCGGAGGCTGCCGGAGGCGGGCACGCGGCTGCAGAACTAGTAGCGAAGCAGAAGAAGGAGGCTGAGGCAGCCGCAGCTGATAGGTACAAAAAGGGGCCAGTCGATCTGGGTGACAATGGTGCAGTAGCAGCAGCGGCGATGACGAAAGACGAGGCTGAGACTCCAGCAGAGAGGCTGGGGCACGAACATGGAGCAGCAGCAGCAGCGACGACGACAGAGGAGGCTGAGGCGGCAGCGGCTAATGTGGTAGCAGCGAAGCCGAGGAAGGGGGCTGAAGCAGCGCGAGCTGGCTCGGGCGAGCAGACTACTGAAGCAGCAGCGGCTGGGATGATAGACGAGGCCGAGAGAGTGGCAGCGGAGCCGAAAGAGGAGGCTGAGGCAGCAGCGGTGACGACGGGAGAGGCTGCTGAGACAGCAGCAGAGAGGCTGGGGCAGGGGGCTGGACGAATACCAGCAGAGAAGCTGAGAGAGGAGGCTGAGGCCGTGGCAGCTGAGTCGGGATCGGGCGACAGGGATAGAGCAGCGCAAGGATCATCAACGGAGGGAGCAGCAGAGCAAGCAAAGGAAGACGCAGCAGCAGAGCAGAAAGCACTGTCTGCCGCAACTGCTGCAGCATCCCCGACTGCAGCTGCCGTAAGTTATGGCGAGATGACTCAAGAACGAGCAGCATCTGGCGGACAAGCACAGCCGACTGACCGAGAGGGACGGACTGTGAGCGAGATCGCCTTTGGAGGTGGCGACAATGCGAACAAGGCTATGCCGATATTCATCATCTTGTGAGCATCATATCCGACACTTTTCTTTCCGTTAGAAGGGTGAAGCACTCATTTTTTTAGAATTGTTAGTACTTTCACTCTGTGAACGTCCCGTAGGCTGCGTCTCTAGTAGGTATGGAAGTGAGGGCGACAGGGAGTTCCCGTATTCTAATGCGCAAAAGGCGGGAGAGGAAGCTACGAAGCGTCTGGAGCAGCTGAAAGAAGAAGCAAAAGAAATCACAACGAAAATTGAGGAGTGTGCGGCAAGGATTGAAGAGTTGAGGAAGGAGTACAAAGACGAGGTGATGCAGGTCGCGATGGCTGCCCGTTCCAAGAGAGAGGCAGACGAGTGGCTGCTCAACAAAGGCGGACCCAAAGCCAAGGAGCAGTTTGCGTTTCTTTCGGGAGCACTAGAAATTGAGGACAAACCGATACCGAAGAAGATTATTGGTGAGGCCAGGAAGGACTTCTCGCCAGGTGGGGACAAGGACAAATGCAGCGAGCTCAGACGTGAAGCTGTAGCCTGTGCAGGTGAAGAGAGCCCACTTTTACGCGGATGCTTGGCTTGATAATATAGTTCCGTCAGACTTGGCCTCTCCGTGTTGTCATCCGTGTATGCTTACATTACTTTTTAGAGCAGCCTTCCCTCAGGCAGACAAAATGCCCCACGACCTTTCTCTAATATTTCTGGCCGTGTTCGATTCGTGCGTGAAAGCCCAGGCGGCATTGATTGACAATGTCGATGTAGTGGCGAACTTGGCGTGGGCATTCTCGGGCGCTTACGAAAAAAGGAAGAAGACGGAAGTTATGAGAGGTCGCCGAATTTTTATCCACCTGGCAAGGCTTACTTAAGTACGTAGATGAAAGAGGTAGAGCCGTTTGAATCAAAGTGCAATTAGAAAGGCCTCAAGCTGCGTCAGCGCTTGCAGAGTTTAAGGCAGCTATTTGTCTCGTCTCCGTTCTAATTTTGAACAGGCGCGGAAGGACCTGGAAGCAAAGGTGAAGGAGATCGAAGCGAAGACGAGAGCCATGAACAGGTTGAGGTTGGACCTGAAGCAGATGCGAGGGGAAGACGCAGTGCCGCTTGCCCAGGCTACCGCTGCGCAGGGGGGCAGCGAGATGCTCAGCAGTCCAGATTTGCCTGGAGGAATCTCGGAGCTGAGCTTGAAGTTGCTGGGCGTCGAGTCCACGAAGAATATTGCAGACGCCGACACGCTGTCTGGAACGAAGTGCAGTGACCTCGAGAAAATGGCACAAGATGATGTGAACGACGACGCAATCGTAGTGCATGTCCGAGCGGCGTGCTCTGAGCTGTCTGCAGGGGTCGAAGCTGTCAAGTTGTTGCAGACGGAGGTCACCTCTGCCATTAAAATTAAGGCCCTTAAAGAGAGTAGTCTTTTTTCGTCGTTTCCTTGATACTAGCCTGGGGAAGGCATCTAGAGAAAGAGGGCAGGGGGGATACAGTAGCTCTAAGATGATGAGAATGAGCTAGATAGGAGAGAGAGCGCGGCAACCTTGCTAAAAAACATATTTAAGACGCGGTCAGCAAAACCGCCGCACAAACGGAGTTGTCATGACTCTAATAGCGACTTCGTCAGCGGCCCGGTCAAAGAGAAGCTGGTAGAGCTGCAGAGGCTGGAGACGATGATCACGGAGACCGGCAAGGCGCTGGAGACTGACACGCCGGGCGCCAAGTCCCTGGGCGCCGTGCTCGGGGGTGGATTGCCTTTGCAGCTTAGCGATAACGGCGAAAAGACGATGGTGCGGGGCAGCGACCTTTTCAGCGTTTCTGCAAGCGCATTGGTCACTGAAGCCAAGAAACACGCAGACGCGTGCGTGAAGTTTGTGCGCGCTATGCGTGCGGGTTCAAGTGACTGCACAGCGCTGAGCGAAACGGCCACGAGGGTCGAAGAACTCCGCGAAGCGTTGGCAGACGTTGTCGCCAAAGTTAAGGGGCCACACATAGCAGCACGCGCACGTCTCTAGGCGTTGTTTCGTATAGGCCCGGTAATCTTTTTTCGGTTCTAGTAGTCGGGGGTCGGAATTTTCATCGTGAAAAACATAGGATAAGCCGCTGGGCTGGTGATGATAGTTGCCTTAGCTTCTTGCGCATCCATTAATGCTGCTTCTTGCGCATCCATTACTGCTAAAAGTGAAGCACGCCTTCAGCGAAGGAGGCCATGCCGCTGTGCTTCATTTTGAGGCAGTGGTCGCGCCGCAGTCTCTAACTAGGAGTTCGTGAAAGACGCAAAAGGAAAAAAATTCCAGTTGTTGTCGATGGAACAGAAGTACGACGCAGCGTTGATGGGACGCATCAGGGAGGCCAAGTCGAAGAGGGAAGTCAAGAACCTGCTCGCAAACCTCGATGGGGAAAATCAAACGCTAAAGACCTTTTACGAGGGGCAGGTCCTTCGTGCTAAAAACGTGGACAGTTTGTTTACGCAGTTTCGCCCGGAACAGTGCGACGTCGGCGTCCTCGATTCCGTGTCGAATGTCGCAGCACACGTCGTAGAGGGAAAGCCAGTGGCGACGTGGTGTGACGATTTCCGCAAAAAATTCGACGATGTCAAGCAGAAAGTCGTCGCCTTCATGGATGCCGAAAAACGGAGAGCTGCGGAAGCAAAGGAAAAGACTGACATTAAGGGAGGTGACCATGCGCCTCAGTGATTGACGTCGTAAGTAGTAGGGAGCAGACATCAATTGCATTGAGCAGAAAAGGCGTATGCCCTCTCTCTTCTGGGTGAAAGTCTGTTGTACTTGTCTCATAGAAAACTAGCACGATCACACACTGGCCCATTGCAGTCTTCGCGATGGTTGTTCTTTGTGCTTAGTTAGAACAGGCATGCCACCGAGTTGACCTTGAAGGCGCAGCCTTCTAATTAGCAGATCGAAGAATTCATCAACGGCGCGGCTCGAGATAGCATGAGAGAGCTGAAGCGCCTGGTGGAAATGATCAATGATCTGCGCGCCAAAGCCAAGACTGTGGCAGATACGCCAAGAGACCAGGGGGTGACTGCTGCTTTCAAGGAAGCTCTCGAAAAGCTCGACAAAGCTCGTGCAAAGTTTGACGCGGCGGCGCCGGCGGCGCTGCAGGGCATAGGCGCATCTACGAAGGTGAGGAAGCGTTCCCGAGCGCAGGCAAACGTCCAGTGGGTGATCCAGCATCTTGAAGTGGACGCGGCCAAGGAGTGCCACCAAAATTCGTACAAGATGCTGAAAAAAGACGCCGAAACCGTGTGCGGCGATCTAAGCGATGAACCCGGTTGGGACGAGTGGGAGGATACGATGAAAAAGCTGAGGGAAGAGGCTGAGACTATGCGCTAATATGATCCATTTCCACGCGCCATTCCTCACTGTTTTCCTTTAAGGATATTGAAAGAATGGGCCTAAGAGTAAGAAATGAATTGTTTTGGGCTCTAATAAGAGCATCGAGAACATGGGAAACGAGCTGCAGAAAGATCTGGGTGCCGCGGAAACAGCTCGGAAGAAAGCGGAAGCTGCCGAGCAAAAAGCCCTGCGCAAAATTTTATGGGTTAGCCAATTACATGATCTCCGACAGCCATTCCTGCCGCTTTTTCCAGTAGGAATGAGGGATGCTCCCGAGAGTGAAATGTTGTTGCAGTCTCTAAAAATTGCAGAGGACGCGGAAAACGCTGCGAGGAGCGCCCGTGAAGTTAAGTACTGGATTCACCTTATACTCTGACTGACGCGACTTTCCACTCAATGGGGCTGAAAAATAGTACTCGCAGCTTCTCTGTTAATTATCTCCTGGGAGATTGATAGCGGGGAGGTAAATAACTAGCTTTTTTTTACAACCGAAACAGGGGGTCGTCGAGTGTTACAAAGTACAATAAGCTGCCGGAGGCAGCGGCGCACATCTTCTTCTAAGCAGGTGGAGCGTGTATGCGCTGGGCTTGGCCAGTGGGTCGAGTGGGTCACGCGTTTCGCGACGGACATAGAGGACACTCGCGATAAGCTGCTCAGAGATTCGGCACCCTTGGGTGAGGCTTTCATTTCTGATTATACCGCCTTCGGAAGTAAACAGGGTTTGCGCTTGCGGACGGTTAGTGGAGACCGTCAACTGCGAAAGGGGAAAGTACTGGGCAGCGCTGCTGCGTCTGACATCAAAAGTGCACAAGAATGCGCAAATGCCTGCGTAGAGAAGGTAGATTTATGGGTAGGCTAAAGGTGTTCCTGCTGCCGTTGGTTTTGCCTCTCGTAGGGACGAAAGGCAGAACAGACGGGAAGCAGATGAAACGCCCAAGCGCTACCTCTAACTGCGGAGCTTTCTGCGCTCTTGCCTGGTGACGCACAAAGCACAGCGAACGCGCGGAAGGAGCAGGCTGTGTCATTGCTACAACAAACCTCGAACCTCAGGACATTGCAAGAAGATCTGGGCGCCGAGCTCCGGAATAAGCAAATTAGGCACGGAGTCCACCTTTTGTTTTTACTTCGGTCTCCCAAGTAGTTTCCATTGAACAGCACGGAAAAGACAGTAGATGGTCAATAGCTTTGGCTTATATGATTATAGTAAGTCCGGAAAGAGCTGAACCTGTTGGCAGTGTCTTGGAACAAAGTTGTCACTTTATCTGCCCCTTGTCCCTCCTTGCCGCTGTCTAATCTGCTAAAAGCGAAAGGGGATGGGGAGCGCTTGCGTGCGGAGGCAGAGATACTACGAGAAGCCATCCCCGGACACTTGGAGGCGATGCAGAAGCTGGACAGCGCCAAGAAGGCTAAGGGAGAGCTCGCACCCCTGCTCCTGGGTGGTGATTTATGGCCCTCGCGACTATTGCGTACTTTATCAGGCTTTATTTCACTACAGCTTGCAAGGCTTTGCTTTGTCCTTGTCGATTGAAAAGCAAAACTCAGGCATTTCTTCACAGCATCCTGGACAGTCCTCTTGTGCATCGTCTTGATGAATTATCCTGATAAGATGTCGATGTAGATTTGTTAGATTAAAATGACAATTCCTCATGTGCGTCTTCATTCTGATGCAGCTTTTCAAGGGTGACGCACGCTCAAGAAAACAATTGTAGATAAGGTAAGAACCCACTAGACGAACACACCTGCACGATCTAGAAAGTTTCATCATTCTTTTTATTGAGAGGTCTAAGAGCTTTTACGGACATTCCCAAAAAACTGCTGGGGACGCCGACCACGAGCGAGGAGAGCACTTCTTCGAGCAACGCGGGCCGAATCGCGGCAGGGTCCGAAGACAACATGACATTCGGTGACGCCGTGAAAATTGCGCCTGAACTCAAGAAAAGGCTCGCCGCGTACTTCGAGGTGGTAGGGGCCGTTGCTGTTATTACTTCTGCGCAGGCGGCCGCAAATCGGTGCAGCGTTTTCCACAAAAATGCTGACAAAGACGGCTGGCATTCGGTCGCCGCGTCGGTTCAATGTGAGAGTCTCGGCGAGGATTATGGCCAGCGTTTAGTATCCATCTCCCTCAGGCATCTCGATGCCTTTCCCCACTTTAGAATACGCCAACAAGGGAAAGGGGGCCGAGATAGAGGAGCCGAGATGAGAAAAAGCGAACTCTAAAAGAAGCTTAAGAAGGTTCAGGATGACTTGGCGCCGTTTGCTAACGAGTTGAAGGCTGATGAGGAGAAAATGAGAAACATACAAGTTAGGCTACTCCTTGGGAAGTACTTTGGTACTGTGTCTTTTTGTATATATTCAGACCGACGCGTCTCCCTCGCCGACTCCTAACCTAAGAAGGCGTCCTAACTACCCATAAGTATAATGCGACCTCACCGGCGAGGGAAGCGGGGAAGCATCTTAGCGCGCTCCAGTTGATTATTTGTCAAAGCCGCGCGCTGCCAGCAATTCTCTAATGAAGATCGCCTAACGGTTTTCGAGCAAGAATGCCCGCTGACGAACAGTCTGTGTTCTGCCCCGGAGAACGCTAGTATTGTGAAAGAGCTTAGGGACACTCGAGAGGAGGTGCAAAGAGCGGATGTCGCCGCGGAACACGCATCGACAGAGGCAGAAGCGCTCAGCCGCAGCGGGCGATACGACTTGGGCAGCTTAAGTTTAAGAACCACTCAAAAAAGCAAATCCTTGAAGGTCCTAAATTAAAAGGGCTCGAAGGGTCTGAGGTCATTGGCCTAATAGGTTCGAAAGGAGACGGGGGACCAAGTATTTCGATTCGGGTCCTTATTTTAATGGGTGTAAGTAATTCTTTCCCTGGAATCTCGTGGGGGTCATGCAAATTCGGCCAAACTTGCACGACCTCCCAGGAGAATCCTGGCGACCTTTCTGGGGTCTGCGCTAGAAACACTCATAAGAACCAAAACTGGTGGGCCTTTCTTACTCTTTGCTATATCGGGCCACCAGTGGCTCAAGAGCCGAAACACCTTAACAGGATTCGGAAGCGCCTCCCTGTGGGCGCCTTTCTGCTTGATATAAGAAGCGCAAAACACCTAAAAGGGCACCAGCTATCCCCCGGCCCCTGCGTCGAAACTTTGCCAGAGCTTCGCGGGCCCCTCTACTTCTACTTGCATCTAACTCCGCGACCGAGTTTGGCGCGAATTTGGTAAAAGTTTCCATCTTGGCCTGGCGTCTGTTTTTTGTTTTTCCTCGCTCTTTTTCTCACTTTCAAAAACCAGAAACGCCGCGCGGCTCTCTCCTTTTCTTCCCACTCGTTTGCCCTTCGTCTGTTTTCCTCCCCGCTATGGGGATGGCCTCTCGTTTTCCGCGCTTGCGCTTGTGGTTTTTGTCCCATTCAGTCGCCCGCCAATTGTGTGGCCTTGTTAGCTAGCCTCGCTACGTGGTTCGTTCCGCTTCGTTTAGAAGAGGAGGAAGGAAAGGGAGAACCCGCGGGGCGCCTGCCGTGACTTTCGGAGGGCGCGCGTTTAGCCATGGCATTACATACTAGAGGCGCTTAGCTACAGACAGCGCAAGAAAATGCAAAAAGTTTGGGTCTTACAACATGACAAGCGAACGGCCAGAACCTAGCTAGAGGAGGAAAGGAGAAAGCCGCGGGGCGCCTCTCTTGGCGCGCGGGCGTTTGGCAGTACAAGAGGCGCCCACAGACACAGCTTCGCCACGAATTGCAAAGCGTCCCGCTGGGAAAATGAGGACTGAACGGCCAGAAATTAGAGGGGGAAAGGAGGAACCCGCGAGACACATCGATCTGGGACACGTTTGGCAATACTGTAGGCGCCTACAGGTGGCGCCACAAATTGCAAGAAGTGCCGCGCTTAGCAAATTAGATAGAAGGGGACAGCCGGAATTAACTTAGAGGAAGAAAGAAGCCTGCGGGACACTTTTGGAGCACGTTTGGCAGTGCAGTAGCTCTCTGCAGATGGTGCCACAAATTGCAAAAGGTGTCGCGCTGAGCAGGGAATGCGAAGCGAACGGCCAGAATTTAGAGGAGGAAACGGGGAGCCTGCTGGACACCTTTGGGGCACGTTCTGAACGGTTCAGCAAGACGGCCAGCGCCGAAAAAGGCGACGGAGGGGCCGGGCCGAGGTAGCGTAGCCTGGGAAGAATTTGGAAGCACTTCGCGAAAAATGAACCCGGACGCCAAACCGTCAGAGTACTAGGCAAGGAAGGTGACACATTCGCCGCGCCTGGTTTTCACGCTTCCGCTCGTTTCTCGCGCGGTTATAAGAATGGGAAAGGAGTCACTCGAGGCCAAAACGGTCTGAAAGCGCTCGAACAAGATGGAGCTCCCTGGGCGTGCGGCGTGGCAGGTGTCGAGGAAAAGACAGCGCTGAACGGCAGGAAGAAAAACAGAAACAGAAAAAGCGCTGCCGTTCTTTCATCGTTTTCCAGCTGTCGGAACCTCACGCGGCGAGCCGACGCGACTGGCCTGACGGTGTGCCGCCGTGGTAGTACATTAGTGGAACCCCTGCACCAGTTCAGTTTGGGGGCTGCCTTTGTCTTGGTCGTGCTTGGGTCGTTTCGTTTCTTTTGGTCAGTGGGCAAGTGCTTGCGCTCGGCTCCGGGGGGTCTCTGGTTCGAATCTTGGAGGGGACTCGACTGGCTGGAAGGTGGTTCGTAGGCTGGTCACCGCCCCACACCCAGGGGAAAAGCGTGGGGACCTGCGCCAGACAGTGCGGGGCGGGAGATGAGACCCAGGGGGAGAGTATCGCCCAGCTGAGTCATGACACTGCGCCCACGCGGTCCATCGTTCGGCGCAAGCTTTCTGGCCAAATAACTGGGCGGCGGGAGCTTGTCCAGCCGGGTCGGATGGTGCAAAACACACAGGGGCGCCACCTGGACAAACCTGCAGGGCCTCAGACAGTCAGGGCCAGGGGCTGGCTTGGTGGCTTAAAGGGGAGCTTTTCGCACTAGTGCCGGCAGGTCTTGGCCAGGGGGCTGCCCGTAGGACCTGGCGAGCGTCTTATAGACCGCAGGCTTAAGCTTTCCCCCCTTCGTCCCCTCTTATTATAAGGGAGCGAGGGGCGCGCGCTTGCCCCTAGGTGTGACGCGTGTGGCGCGTCCCGCTTTTAAGCGTGGCTGGCGGGCGCCTGAAGATGATCAGAGGAACGTCTGCGGGAGGGCGGCCTGATGATCTGAGGGACATCCGGGGGAGGCCTGGCGATCCATCGTGGGAGCGTCCGCGGCTGGGAGGCCTGACGACCTGAGGAACACCCGCGGGGGGCCTTATGATCTGAGGAACATCCGGGGGAGACCTGACCGACGACCTGAGGGACATCCGCGGGAGACCTAACGGCCTGAGGAACATCCGGGGGAGGCCTGACGATCTGAGGAACATCCGCGGGGGGCCTGATGGTCTGAGGGACATCCGCGGGAGGCCCAGCGACCTGAGGAAGACCCGCGGGGGGCCTTATGACCTGGGGGACATCTGTGGGCGTGGGAGGCATGGCGATCCCAGGAACACCCGCTCCGGGGGCGGCTTGATGACCGGAGGAACATCCGTGGGAGGCCTGACGATCTGACGAGGAACCAAGCAACGCCAGGGGAGTCCCGATGATCTGAGGAACATCGGCGGGGGGCCTTATGATCGGAGGAACATCCGCGGGAGACCTTACGGCCTGAGGAAATTCCAGGGGAAGGCCTTAGCGCCTGAGGAACATCCGCGGGGGGCCTGATGGTCTGGGGAAATTCTGTGGGGGGCTTGCCTTATGGTCTGAAGAACATCCAGGGGAGACCTGGCGGTCTGAGGAACCTCCGCGGGCGGCCGTATGATCTGAGGCGATTCGCATGAGAGAAACCAATGCCGGAGCACGGTGGAACTTGCGGCGGCCTTTCACTCAGCTTAAATTTTTTGGACTCGATGGATGCGGGCCCGCTTTCTGATCGAGGAGCACGCCCGCTCTGACCTCCGAAGGCTTGGCCCCATGACGTGAAGAACAAACGAGGCGCCCCCGCTGCTGATGGCTCCCTTCGTGTTCTTAGCCGATAGAAGAGGGCACGCGCGTCGGGGGATCGTGGTGGATTGCCGAAATTATAGCGGACGGGCGGAGGGCTGCCGCATGGTACTGCCACGCGCGGGCAGGACCTTCAGGAGCCTCCTAAGTGACCGACCCTAAGCCAGCGGGGAGCCGGGCGAGGTGGTTCGCCGTCGGTCTTGGGTTTGGCGATGGGACTCCGAGGCCGCGAGCTACGTACCTTGGCCGAACTGGGGGGGGGGTCTCGATCTTGGCGCATTTGCCATTCTGTAGGGCTGAGCTGGGTGCTTGTCGGCGCTTTTCCAAAGTGAGCCATACGGGACGCAACGCGCCCACGGGGCTCTTCAGTGGTGTTGCGTGTCGTTGCTTCTCCGCCCGCGTCGTCCAGTGCGGAGCTGTCTCAGCGTTTGGGCGTGTTGTTCGATAGGTGTCGGCAAGCGGCCGCCTCTGTTTAACAAGTTTGCGCAAGTCGGTCCGCGCGCTGCTTGCAGCGCGTTCCGCTGGGGTGTTGGGCTCGCTTCAGTGTCTCAGCACAAGGAGGAGGCCCAACCTTGAAGGGAAGGGGCGTCGTGACGCTCTACAGAAGTCAAGTGGCTGCATCTGAAAGCCGCAGAGGGTTCGGCGCCTCGTTTGGGTCTGCTTCGCAAATTGCTACAGAGGAATCGCGCTGCTCTTGCCGTGGGTCGTTGCTAACTTAGAGTGAGCGGAGCCGCCTCTAGGGTGGAGCGTGGGCTCCTGCGTTGTTTCTTGTTTTTTACCGAAGCCGTTCAGAATTTTGACTGATTGCCAGTTTTTGCTGATCTTTTTGGGTGTTTTAATATCTCGCTTGCTTCTGTTCGCGGGTTGGGACTTTGTTGGCCTTTTCCATGTTCTTACTAAGAGCTTTCACACGCAAGCCGGCCTTTTTCGGTATTTTCAGGGCTGCTGGAACCCGTCAGATGCGGACTTGGGAAAATTGTTGCTGGAGGTTGTTCTCTTGAGGTGGGAGGCCGTCTCTTTGTGTCTTATCTTTCAGTCTGGCAGGCTTGGCCTTGTGGTCGTTTCTTTCTTGTTTGGGGAGTAGTGCTAGTTCTCGGCGCGCTGCAGGTTCTGCCTTTGGTCATCAAATCTGCGACGGACGACTGAGCACGGCTGGGCAGCAGTCGACTGCAGCTGGCGCCCCCGTTGGCAGTTGGAGCGGCGCGCCCACCTCGCACGCCGATACATAAGAGGAAGCGCCCCTAGGAACTTGGGCGCGCAGGCTGTTCCTTACGATTCGTCTCCGAAACCGTTCGAAGGCTGAGCGCTAGTTTCGAAGTTTCGGCGTTTTCGTCGGTGGTTTTCGTGTCTGTTTTCTGTCCGTTCGCGGGTCTTTTGTGTTGGGGTTTTTCTGGTCAGTGTTGTGCGGCCAGCTCTATCCAGCCTGGCTTGGTGCAGTTCTCGCTTGTGTTTTGGGGGGCCCGCGAACAAGTGAGGTGGTGGCCTTGGCTGCTGCTCCAGGTGGCTACATGTGTGAGCCAACCTGTGGAGCAAGCCCTCAGGTGGTGGGCTGGTGTCTGAAGGTGAGCGCGCAAAGCGTCGGCGGGCGCCTCTTGCGCTCGTGGTTCGTGCCAGAGGTGGGCTGGGTTTGGGGACTTGTGGACACCTGTGAGGCCAGCTGGCTGGGCGTTTATCAGGGGAGAAAGCGCTGCCGCGGGTGTCTTACTTGAGCTGAACAAGGTGCCAAGGGCCCTCCAAGAATCCACTCGCTCGGTTGCTGAAGGGGAAGCGGGCAAAGCTGGGGTCCCTTGATCTTGCTAAAAAGTCGCCGCTTCCGCTTTTTGTTCAAAGAAGTCGCGCCAGGGCTGTTCAAAAATCTGCTGGGCGGGACAGCCCAAAAAGCTGCGCTTTTTTTGTACACGGACGACCAACGAGCCGCGGCCGAGATGTGAGTGAAAAGATAGAAGTGCAAGGCATGACGAGAAAGAACCCACCGCCCCAACGGTGAAGCGCATGCAAGCAGCAAGCAGACGAGCGACGGAGAACCCGAGGGGGGTGGCCCGGTGCACTATCGACATGCGGGAGCGCGGGCAGAAGTGAAGCGGAGAGGCGTCCAGGCTGACAGGCGTGAGCGGGTCGCGCTTTCTACATGGTCAGGTGGAGGCGTGGCCTGAGTCGTATCGCTTGGCTGACTGGCGTGACAGTCTAACGGCGATGGCATTCGCCTGGGAGCGAGCTCGGCGCAAGCTCTTGAGCAGTGCCGGCCTGGGTGTGGGCGGTTTCTTTCCTGGCTGGTGGACATCAAGAAGCTGCCGGGGCTAGGCTTGGGAAGGAAGGTCGGCGCGGGTGTCTTTGTGGGAAGCTTCGACGCTTTTCGGCTGCGCTACATTTGTGAGGGAGATGGCGTGGCGTACGTAGGAAACAGGGGGCAAGTGGCTGGAGGGGTTTTGCTTAGGTGTTCGGGCAACTCCTTTGGGGGTGGTTTGTGGGTAAGGGGCGTCCGTACTGTAGAAGCGTTGCCGCCTCCTTGAAGATCTTACGTGGCAAGAGTTCGACAGGCTCGAGATCATTGGCCCAACCGGTTCGAAAGGAGGCCGGCCGCAGGCTCATTGTTTCTAGTTCTTGGGCCCTTGTCTTGGTTTGGATGGTCGGCGAGATTTTTTTCTTGGAATCTCGTGGGGGTCTGTCGTGTGTGTTTGGCTAAATTTCCTTGAGTTCGCATCAGAATTTGGAAAGGCTTGATGATCTTCGCGGGCTTGCGTTACGTTCTGCACTTACTAAACTTCTCAGGCAGCTTAGATCTTCGTTTTCTGTCTTCGATTCGTCCTCTTTCACTTTCTAACCATTCGAAAAACATTCAAGAACCAAAACTGGCGGGCTTTTCTTTCTCCTTGTTATAGCGGGCCACCTCGTGGGCCAAGCTTCGACAGCGACACTCACATCTTGGCAGCATTTGAAAGCGACACAGGGCATCACTGCAGTCGCTAGGAGATTCGAAGAACAGCGAAGCGTATGGAAGTACTTCAAAAAAGCTCCGATTGTCTCTCTTGGTCGAAATTGGACTGCAGGAACCTGCCCAGCCGGGTCGGCTCGGATGGTGCAAAACACACGGGGGCGCCGCCTGGTCAAACTCGCAAGGGCTCAGGGCCAGGCGCCGGCCTGGTGGCCTGGGTGGAAGCCTTCCGCACTAGTTTCGGCAGGCCTGGCCCAGGGGGCCGCCCGTAACACAAAGCGAACGCCCCAGGGCTCCCGCGTGACGCCTCAGGCGACGCCCATAACTTCGGCGCGCGAAGGGTCAAAAGGAGCGCCGGGGAGAGCGTGACGTGGCTAGAGCTTCGGGGGGGTCCATGTCTGGAGGAGCGTGACGCAGCTAGGGGCCTGGGGTGGTTTGTGTGCGCATGAGTTTGACTCAGCAAGAGCCTCGGCACGGCTTGTGTGTCACTCAGTGAGCCGCCAGCGGTGAGCCGCTTCTTGTGGAGCTACAGGCCCCCGTCGAGTGTTTGGCCTGATATCAGGAGAGGCAACCAAGAACGAAGCGAGGGGCTGATCGATGACTGAGAGAGGGCCGCAGCCGTATAGTCCTGCGCCTGAACTTGCGTGCCGCGCACGGCCTCGGTAGTGCCACAGGGGGAAGACTAAGAGAGAGAGACAAAGAGAGAGAAACAAGAGCGACGCAGAGAGGAGCGACGCGAGAGAGATGGCAGCGACGTACACAGGACAGAAGAACGGCGAAGAGCAGCGACGGAGCGAGGCAGGGCAGAAAGATGGCGAAAGAGGGCAGGGCGCTGGCTAAAGTGCTCTAGTTTGAGAGGCTAGGCCGCGTAGAGCGACGCAGCGCAACGGGCCTGCGGCGTTTAGAGGGGAACCGCGCAAGCGGGGCGCGCCTTTTGGTGTTTAGTTGCTCCCATTCTGACTCTCGCTCGTCTCTGTTTTTAAAGTTGGGTGTGGCTCTGAGAGAGAAGGGAGCAGCAGGTATCTGCTGGAGATTTTGCGTGTTTCTTCGACTGGAAAAAACTATGTGGCCCCCTCAGGTCGGCGAGGGTGTCGGCATGGCGTGGCGGGCTTTCTTCTTGTGCGTGCCTTACGTACAGGCCTGGGCGATCGCTTGAAGAGGTGCGGCTTGGCGCGCTTTTTTGTCATTAGCAGGGTGGTGTAGCGAATTAGTGGCATTTGTGGTGATTGCGTGGCATGGCTGGGAGTGGGACAGTCCAACAGGCTCAAAGAAAGGGCGCCAGGAAACAGAGACGAAGGGCACAAACAGCCAAAAAGCCGCCGAGCCAACGGCCTCGCTCAGTTCTGGCGGCGGGGTAGTGACGACTGACGAGAGGGGGGGCCGCGGTTTTCGGGCGGGCTCTCTCACCATTTTGAAAGTGGTGGCTCGGGGAGCTGACTGACGACGCGAGGGGAGTGGCTGGCGGTTCAACAAGCTTGGGGCCAGGTGCGTGCGCGGTCGGCTGTCGGGGGGTGTTGGGTTTTTTTCTTGGGGTGTATAGGGGTCATGCAAGTCCCGGGGGATTTTCGTGACCCTCATGAAGTTCCAGGGAGGATTGAAAAACATGCGGCGAGATTGTTGGAGCAGAATGGGACCCCAATCGGAAAGCGCCCAAGCCATGCCCAGTCGGAGAGTGCCCCCGCCATGACGCATCGCGCCGCCCGCCGGACAAGAATACCAACCCAGACAAGGACAGCCAGACAGGGACATCCAGACAAGAACAGCCAGACAAGAACAGCCAGACAAGAACAGCCAGACTAGAACAGCCAGACAAGGACAGCCAGACAAGAACACCCAGGCAAGGACATCCAGGCAAGGACATCCAGGCAAGAACACCCAGGCAGGAACATGCAGGCAAGGACATCCAGACAAGAACACCCAGACAAGAACCCGCGTGACAAGGACACCGAGACAAGAAGAACACCCAGACAAGAACACACAGGCAAGATGAACAGCCAGACAGGAACAGCTAGACAAGCCAAGAACACCCAGGCAGGACGAACATCCAGACAAGAGCGCCCAGGCATGACGAACATCCAGACAAGAACACTCAGCCAAGAACATCCAACCAGGGACACCCAGACAAGAGCAGCCAGACAATAACACCCTGCCAAGAACATCCAGCCAAGAACATCCACCAGGCAAGCGCATCCAGATAAGAACACCCAGACAAGGACATCCAGACAAGAACACCCAGCCAAGAACACCCAGGCTGGGGCCAGGCGGATGGCTTGGCGTATGCACAGGTGGGCCATTTCTCTCCGTATCTATTGACTTGCTTGGAAGTGGGACGGACGCGCGCCCCGCAGCGCCGGGGCATGTTTCTTGGTCCGTTTTGTTCTGCTTTGGAGCGTGACGCGCGTCGCGCGTAGTTTTTGCGCGTTCTGCCGTAGGTAAGGTCTGGGCTTGGAGCGTGACGCGCGTCACGCGTGTTGCTTTCACGCTCTTCTTTGAGGTTCGGGCTTGGAGCGTGACGCGCTTCGTGCGTATTTTTTTCACGTTCTTCTTGTTGAAGGTTGGTCCGGGCTTGGAGCGTGACGCGCGTTACGCGTGTTTTGTTCACGTTCTCCCTTAAGGTTCGTTTGGGCTTGGTGCGTGACGCGCGTCGCGCGTATTCTTTTTCTTTTCGCGTTCTGCCCTAAGGTTCGGGCTTGGAGCGTGACAGAGTCCGGGACAGAAAAGGAGCACCACAAGAGGGGAGCACCACTGGGGAAGGGGATGCTTTGGCGCTTGGTGCGTTAGGAGCCCTGGGGCGTTCGTCTAGCCTTACGGGGGCCGCCCTCCCCAGATCGGGGGGGCCCCTCGCTTTCTCTCTCTTTCTTCTTCTCATTGTGCTCGCCTTTCGTGTTGTAGTGATTCGCGGCCCGGGAGGCTGCAGCATTCTCCTTTCATAATCACCCGACCAGGCGCATGCCTTATGGGCGCTGCGTGATAAATGGGCGCGATTAATGGACGATGCTGGGCCCGCTATTACATCTGCAGAGGATCTTGTACAGAGGGGGAGTTCGAAGTGGAAAGGCGTCATCTCTCTTCGAGACGCTTCGACTCTTGCAGACCTTCCTCGCGCGTTTCAGGTTCTGTGGCAGGGACTCGCAAAGGCTTTGCTAGACGAAATGACGGAGATGTGTGTGTTGTTAAGGCTAAGACTAATGATCCATCACTTTGCGGCCTTTTTATGGTGGATGATCCGCCGCGCGTTCTAATATTTACTTCGGAGTCGAAGTCAAGGGTGCGACCCATGGAGATCTCGTTTAAAAGAGCTGCAGCTATTCATAGAAGCAAGATTTTGAACACTCGCTCCGTGTTTTTGTAGTTTGGTTCCCTTTCCAAAGGGAGTATAATAAGGGGATGGATTATAGATAGCACTTTTACCCCCCCCTTGATAGCGGAACACCCTTCTTTCCGCCCTTTTTTGTTGGACTTTCCCCCCGAATGGGTAAACTTACTACCACTACTACTCTAACTTTTTTCAGAAATAACATCAACAAGAGGGTTTTTTCAAATGGGATATTTGCTGACTACTCAAAGGACACGCTGTGCGGCATTCTTGGACTTACCGAAGCCTGCGAGCGTGTATGGAAGGCTTCCAAGACCGAAGAATGCGACAGATTGCACAGTCGTGATGAACAACAGCGCCAGCCTAATGGTCGCGGTTTTGCTCCACCGGTCGAATTCGCTCCTGATTTCGACCGGTATTAACACTAGATGGTTCTCGCTGATAATTGGGTTGAAAAATATAGCGTTGAAAAACTGATCGGCTGTCTTATCGTATGTTGGTGACGAGGATGAAAGGAGGCCGTGGTGGAAGAAGGTGGTAAAAGAAAAAGAGAGTAGAAAGAAGTAGTAGAAAAACGTGACACAAGTCTCGAGATAGTGTTCCATTTCAAGTACAGGGTTAGTAGTCATGTTATCAGGCCTCCAATTTGATCTTCATAATCAGCATAGTGCTCACAACATGAAAATTCCAACATATGTCATCCTTCCTGTAATTGGTGCCGTTATCCAGAACCTCAACTACATCAATCAGCATGAAGAATGCGTTAGCGAGGAAGAGGATGAACTCACCGCTATTAGAAGCAAGGCGACGACAAACCGCTACCGCTTTTGGTTTATAACACGAGCATAAAGGAGAATATTGGAGTGGACTTCAACCGGGACGAATTTACTGAAGTGCGGGACTGCGTTACCATCGGCCATGTTAAATCCAGCAATCCCTCATACCTTGGGCCTAACGTTACTCGTCGCACCTGATGCATAAGGCCTTGCCATATTGGTAGCATTCCGTGGGCTGTCTTCTCGTATGTTGGTGACGAGGATGAAAGGAAGTGGTGGAAGAAGGTGGTAAAAGGAAATGAGAGTAGAAAGAAGTAGTAGAAAAACGTAACAGAAGTCCCGAGATAGTGTTCCATTTCAATTACAGGGTTAGTAATCATGTTATCAAGTCTCCAATTTGATGTACAACATAAAAATTCCAACATTTCCATCAATCGACTGAGAGTTCATTTCTCAACAACATAGTCAGAGTGATGATATAGGATCGAGAACATTTGTATTTCTAGTAAAGAAGTGTGGAAGCAGTGAGGAATCTCACCTAATCGGATCTGGAAAGTAGTTTGAACTCCTTCCGAGGCGTGGCGGCCAGCCGTTTGTGATGCTCGACAAAATTCATAATTCAACTTATGATGCTTACTGGTCGACTGCGTTGACAGCAGTGCATTACTTTTTTGAGAATTGATTAGGTACAACTGATCTACCACGGTCGAACAATCATAATATCATTTTTTTTCAAGAGCTGTCATATCAGCCAAAGGAGGTATAGGATCAAGTAGTGTCTTGCTGTAGAAATTCGCGGTATGTCATGTCTAGAAGGATCGTCACAACTCATCAATCAAAGTATGCCAGATTATTTTTTCAATTGTCGAAGTTGTGGAAGGATCGAAACTCATAGTATGTCATATTAATTTTTCAATCCTCAGAAAGAATCATCGAGAAAGTAAGTATCTCATACCTCGCTTGCATGGAGGACATAACAATTAACGCATCAAAGTAGATATCTCGTCTTCCATTGACAAACATAATAACGCAGTGAGACTTACAACTAATTATCAATCTGTGTTAAAGTTTAGCCAGGTTGTGACTAATCTGATGTTCAAAATCAATCTGTGAATCCTAGACCAGGACTCCTAGTGTAGTGGAGTACTTATGATGTTGTGTACACATGCAATCTGCTCTTTCTTTCAGCACAATCAATGATTTTCAACATAATGTATTCCAAGACAACCTTTTTCAACACGCCATGTAAGTATTTCAACGCAATTTATTTCAATGTATTTCAACACATTTGATTTCCTCTTGGAAAGCAATAGAGCCATCTTCAGTTGCATTTATGACAACCCTGAAAATTCTTGTATCTTTTCTTATTTGCTTTCAAACTCACCAATATCGACATATCAACAAGATGACACAGGACGACTATGACAGATTTTGTGCATGCTTTGACAGACTATTTGCCTAACAAATGGGAGATTTTGACTTTTGAAGGACAAGAAAGAGAAGAGTGCTATTAGACAAAGGCCTAATAGTTTAGGTTTCTCGACTACTAGACGGGGACTGATGAATCGGACATGTTCTGTCTCACGAGAGTGAGTGACTACTTTGTGCCATGGATCTATTTCGGTTACGAGATAAACCCTATTTCGGTCAGTCAGACTCTGTGTCGGAGCCCTCGGAAGTCCTCTGTTTCGTCTGTGTCTCGGAAAAAGATTCCTCTTTCGTCAAGAGTTCCTCTCTCGTCCTCCCACCAGTATCACTCGCCGTTTCTCTCACCTTCGCAGTAGAGTCTAAGTAATACTAGGGATGATGGAGATGTCTGTCGCCAGCCGTCGATCTTCTTAAAGAAGATTCTGATAGTTCCGTACCAATCGCAGTGGTTCTGAAGACTCTTCTGAAGTGGGTCGGTCAAACTCGACGGCCATCTGCGACAGTTTTCCCTGATGTGATCTCTTGTCGGGCTAGCATGACTTCGTTATATCTTGTCGGTCATAATCGCTTAGTTCTCGTCTTTCTTGTCGAAGTCAATAGCACCATGGTTTGGAAGTCCCAAAAAAACAGTCTTCAGCAAAAAATGCCATCCCACCATTACACTCATCGTTGATCCCTTCCAGCACGATAGATGTTAGCTAGAAAAAATAATAGTAATATCTACTCCCTTACTGGTGAGAAGAGTTTTTTTTGAAAATCTCGCATTTCCAAGAACAATACGCAGTACGTACTGGTATTATTTAGTCTACTAGAATCTGTAGCCCCGTCTATCAAGAATGTAAATCACTCTTGGATGAATATAGCATTGAACAGTGACAGCAATGGTTTAGGACGGTTTTGCTTCTAAATGGTCGTGGGGGACCCGAGGTGTTCATTGAAAACTTCTGCATAGCCCGTTAGCTGGTTGAATGCTGCCCGTCGGCTTCGAGCTAAGGCCAGGATGGAGTGCGTGAATGAGTGAATACTTCACTAGTAACAGCAGGTTATATAGGAGTAGGACGCGCACAGAGATATCCCGACGTGCCAATACTACAAGTAACGTCAAAGAACTAGAAGAGCAGTTGTGATCATTCATGAATGCTGGGTACACAACAACTACTACAAAACATACAAGATGGCAAGACCACGGAGACCATTTCCATGGTTAACCTAGATCGTTTCCGTGGGTATTTTTGACTTTTTGCCAGACGCGATCGGGCACAGAAGTAAACGGTTGCAACCAGACGCGATTGGGCACAGTTGCAAGCAGACGCGATTGGGCACAAGCATTTTGGATTTTTTACCAGTAGGAAAACAGCTTTTTTTTCGGCCAAAGTTGAGGATGCTGGTTCCTCTTCTTGCCACCACTGCAGGGAGCACGCCGCGCCGCCTGCTGGCTGCATTTTTCTTAAGGGTCATCCTTTAATCTCAAATTTAGACCAGGTGACGAAATATTAGACTTAATATAGACTTACAGCAGTTCTCTTCCTTGACGACTAGATTTTTTCTGCTGAAACGGCTATCGTTATCTTCGATGTGACCATATTGGTGTGACTTCTCCTTTGTGCTACCTACGCATCTGAAGATGAACATTACTACTGCACCAGGGGATGGCATTCTGGTGCAGCGTCCTCAAAAGACTTCTTTCATCTTCGCAGTCTCAATAAATTTCTTGAATTTCTAAGGTATACATGCTTACTGCTGCAGGGGATAGTCAAATACAACTCGTCTTAGACTTTCGTAGTTCCAGTATTTTGTTGAGTTGATGCCTGTTCTATGTTATTAAGGTTAAATGCTAGACTCCTCTCTCGTGCATAGCTTAGATTCTTCTTTTATGCCTAGCTGTGGCTCCTCCTCTTTCGAAAAGTAAGTAGACTCCTCTTGTTTCGTGCCTAGCTTAAGAGTAAGTAGATTCCTCTTTTGTACCTAGCTTAAGAGTAAGTAGTAGACTCCTCGTTCGTGCAGAGCCTAAATAGACACCTCTTTCGTGCCTAGCTGAAGAGTAAGTAGACTCCTCTTTCGTGCCCAGCCTAAGTAGACACCTCTTTTGAGCGTAGCCTAAATAGACACCTCGCATGAAGACCTGTGAGGGAAACCGAGCCTCATAGACCTCTAATCTTATCGTTATCGTTTGTCCTAATCTCATCGTTTGTCTTGTTGTGCCTTCCTGTCCTAGGATGGGATGCGGACGAGCGAGGGGTGCGGCAGGACCCCGTAAACTACTACCAGGCCTTCGAGTACTTGGGTACCGGATGGTGCAGGAATCTCAACTTGGGTTTAGATTAAGGCTAGTACTTCTCGTTCCTTGGAAATCTTCGTGGTCTACTTCTATGTGAATGTAAAAGTGCGTTTCTCTCACAGCAGTGCTTTATTTTTGATATTCAAATCCTCGTCCAGTACTAACTAGTTAACGATTAGTCCTCTTTCCAGCAGCCTTGACCAGGGAGGGTTAGGCATGAAGTGCATGACCATGGCCAAGACTTCATTTTTCTACAGTCCGACCACAGAATCAACAAGTACTCAGTGTCGACGAGCTCTAACCAAAACGTAAGAAAAAAACGGTATCCGGGGAAGCAGAATGCGCCTCGTTGTGCATACAAACCGAAACATGTACAGGATTTGGTCTGCAGCTGTCGTTATGGTCGTCTCATCTTGTAGAAGACGACTTGAGGGGACTCATGATATCGCTTTTCTATTCAATGCTGCTCACAAGAAAAAAGGGGCTGCTCGACATGATTTCAGAGGGGACCTGTGAAATACAAGGAAAGATACTGAGGAAATCAGTTTCGCCGTTTTCATAGTCGTGAATGCTTACCTCCTCGAGGCGAGCAAATTCCCATCCCATTGTTCCCCATAATATTTATCAGGGGCACACACTACATGACGATGACACACACACTCTAATGTCGCTGCGTGCCGAGTGCGAGATCTATGGCCCGAATTTGGAGAAAGCAACCACATTAGCCGTTCCTCCATGGACCTACTTCGCGGACCCAGCGTCTAGACCGGAGAGAGGCGATGGTATCCTGAGTACAGAGTGCTACCGGAAGACAGTGAATGCGGATATTATGCTGAAGCAAGCGGTTAGTTTTTCCTCTATTCTTAAGCTTATCCCTTTGAACAAAACAGCAGATAATATGACGTTGCACCGCACTGAGTATGGTTTTGTACGTGATTGAATGTGGCCACGACTCATCGTAGACGTGGCAGAACAATGGAGCATGAGTAGTGAACTCCAAACGTGAATGTAGACACGACCCATAGTAGATGTAGACACGACTCATAGGAGTCAAGACGATGTAGACGCGCATGAATGTAGACACTGACTGATTATGAGTAAAGACGTGGACACTATTCAAGGTGATGTAGGCACTCCCAGTAAAGATGTAGACAGACTCATAGTAACAGGATGTAGACATTCCCAGTAAAGACGTAGACCACATTCGTAGTGGAAGATGCAGGCCACATTCACAGTAAGCAGATATTTTTAGTCGCGCGTGCTCTAACCCCCGAACTCCAGTCGAAGCCTGCTACCCTGCCGAACCAGACGATTCGCGATATTTCCACGCAAAGCCATGCGTGGAGGGCATCTCGATAGCGGAAGGCGGAACTTGTACTTAAGGCTTCCGCTAATCCATCTCTTCTATAGGGACGATCCCTCAAGGACAGTATGCGCCCTAATACAAGTGGAATACTGACGCATCCATACGCTTGAGGGATTTCCACGGGGATGAATTGGGGAGAGGTCTAATTTGCCTTGGTGTGCAATACTCAAGCTGGATATGTTCCGTTTCCGGCGCCGCCTGAAAAAGCCATCTGTCGAGAGGGTCGCCTCGTAGATGTTACTAGCGGACAAGTAGCCGGATGCGTCACAGCTGCCCAGCAAATTAACCTGCAACTTCTCTTATGGAAATACTTATTCAGAATTTGAATAGTTTAAAGGTGCTTTTCTTACCGCTTTTTATGCCTCTTCTAAGGGAGAAAGGCATAACAAGCGGGGTGAGCGAACACCAAAAACCTACCTCTATTCTTCATCAGAAGAACATGAAAAATTTTTTAGTGAAAAAGTTTTTGATTTTGTATACTATAATATTTGGTTTAAAAACTAGCAGAAAACCAACTCTAGAACAACTAGCGGTGCTCTGTCTTCTAGAACTCTAGAACCCCAACTCTAAGACGAGCGAGAACCACAGATATATCGTGGCCGTTGGATCGCATGCGCGCTCCGTTGAGAAGTTGGTGGTTCGATAGGGTCGACCTGGATCTCCTCTATTCTCCAGGTCGCTACGAAGTTCAGCGAGAATTCCCCATCGTCTGGGCTGAATTTGATTACGGCGAAGTAGAGTAAGTAATCCCGTTCGACGCTATATTATATATACAGTCTTTGTTGTAGTAATTGATTCAACATGATCTTTACAGCGTAGTCTCTATGTCCGTAGTTATATTTCCCTCCTCTTCGCTATGAATGTATAAGAATAAGTTTAAGTAAATAGATACTGAGTAGTACCTTTTAGTTTTTTCCTCGTAGAAGAACCCTTATTCTACTCTAACTTCCCTCCATGAGTTATAGATACTGATTAGGCATCTGAGTAGTCAATCAGGATTTTGAGCTAACCTCCAAGAGATGAATCTTCCAGATTAAATGAGCGCTAATTTGCGACGCGTTTTATTTGTAATGGATACGAGCATTATCCGGAAATGGCGCCCATAGCGAGATTGGACCCGAAGCTCATACTCCCCATGCACATCGATCTCAGTGTGGAAATGAAACACTCTTTGCAATTCGCATTACATTACGGCTCACACGACAAACACCCATGTTTCAATCAGAGAGAAGCGACCTTTTTTCGCTTGATGATGTCGCATTTCCACTAAAGATTATCTCCTTCTGTTTCTGGTGTGCTAAGGAAATTTTTGAAAGAAAAGAAGCATGAAAAGAAGAGAAAGATGACCTTCCGTTTCAATTGGTTGCAAGCAGAAGCAGGAGCTTTTACTTGTTTTACGCTCGTTTTTTAATCCTAAATGCCGAACCAAACAACTGTCCTACACTGTGCTAACTATTCCTACAACCAAACAACTGTCCTACCCTGTACTATTGAATTTGAATGACTCGTCTAATCCTAAATGCCGAATCAAACCGTTGGATTGCAAGTGACCAGTTGCGAATTTAACCGGACCAGAGCCATGGTGTATCTGCCTTCACCTTGGCGCAACGCAGCTCAAGAAAGGGACTTTCTTGATACTTTGAACGGCTTGACGGCGAACAACCTGCAGTTAAGAGCGTATCTCGATCTCCTCATCTGCGTTTATACTCAATAGAATCTCGTCCTCTGTGGTTAAGCGCGTCTCTCCTCAGCTCAATAGACTAACTTAGTGTCTTGCAATTACTGTTCCTGTTGTGCTTGTCTTCGTGAGGTTTATTCTCAATAGATTAGCAAGTATCTAATCATGATCTGTGTGGTTAGTCTCAATAGATTAACAAGTATCAATTTATAGGCATGATCTCCGTGGGGCGAGGTCATTGATTTTTGATTAAGTAACTTCTTTGGATCACACCGGCTCGCCAAGGTGATCTTTAAGAACAAAGCTATTCACCTAGCTCCTCTAGTTGATGCTCGACTTGGTTGTACATTTGCTGCTTCAACGTCCCCTTCAAGACTATTTTTCCTTATGACAGACTCTAATTCAGGCTCTGAACGCTGCACTCCATCACAATTTACGCTTTGGGCGGATGCCGAATCTGTTGGAATACAACAATACGGATGGCCTAGTTTTCATCAAGTCCAAATGGGAGAAGAAGGAGTGCGTCGAAGACTTCACGTTAAGGCTCTCACTAAGTCGTCCTCTTTGTTTGAGAAGCATCCTTCCTTGAGAATCGTCTACGGACGTAGAGGTGCCGTCCTCTTTGAGAAGCACCTTTGAGAATCGTCTACGGGCGTTAGAGGTGCGGCAGTCGCAGCTGCGGGGAGGTTGGTCGTAGGCAAATTTTATAAACGGCGGGTTCGTAGGCAATTAGTCGGCCATTTTATAATCGACGGGTCCCTAGGCAATTAGTGCGCGGTAGTATAAGGAGGTTAATGCACTCCACGCGTCGCCGGCAGGTACACCGGACAACACTGGGATCACCCTCTCGGCGTTCTCGGACTACAAACAAAAAAAAAAGGTGCCCTGTAGCGGCACCCTGATTGATTGACTGATAGATTGATTGATTGATTGACTGAGAAGCATGAGGGAGTACTTACTTCCGCGGGCCACTCCTCGTCCCTACTTTGCAGGGATGCAGCACCACTTCTTGAGAGATGATGAATTGCGGACGGTTCTAATCGCGTACGATAATTACGCCGGATGCCAGTACCAGACGACGACGGGCCTAAGGTGCCAAACGTGGGAACAAATAGTGCCGCACTTACATCCTTTTGCCTCTTCCACCTACCTGACAACGGATCCCTTGAAGGATTTGAGGGGGTTCAACGATTTAAACCCATACGCTCAAGCGGAGCTCGCTGCTAGGGAAGAAGCGCGACGTGGCAGTACTACAATGTTAAGACCTAAAAATCCATCATCTCCACAGCGAAGTAGTCAGTATCTCAGAGCAATAAGTTAACTCTTCAAAGTATAACAACTTAAACTTTGTTTTGTTCATACTTTGTTTGTGTAAAAAACTAACAGTTTTTAATAATGTTAATTATACCTTGAGATGAGGCAAAAAGGGCATCTCCGTAACTAAGGGGAAAAACAGGAAGTAGATGGATGAAGGTGAACTCCTCTAACGATGGCACCAGAGACGTATTTAGGAGGGCCAACGACAGCGTCCCCTAATGCGCCGAGTGAATTTGGAGTTACCAACTTTGACGCTGACGTCCAATATGCGGGAGAATTGTTGCAGTCGATACCCTTAGAGCTGAACTATTGCCGAAACCCAGACGGGCGTAATCCTGGTAGCGCAGAAAAAGGTGGCTCCAATGCTATCTGGTGCTTTACCTCGAACCCACTTTAAGGCTACTTATATTATATGTATCACAACTAATATAATCGATCCCCCCGTGTGAAGTAAGTAAGTATCTATCAGCATGCTGAGTGAAGCTGAAGTCCCCTTGCTTGATTTCAACAAGGGGAAACATAGCAGGGGCACACTACATCGGACACACTTATCACTCAACGACCACACGGCAGCACATCTTGTTGACTCAACCTATTAATCACTCACACTTTTTGATCACAACTCCTTCACTCAAGCTCAATCTCTATCCTTCTTGTAGTGAAAAAACACTAGCCCAGCGTTAATGACTGCTCCGCTTCGATTACTGTGCTTCTCTAGCAGTTTATCCTGTTCCTGAACTGTGTCTGACGCAAGTTCGCGGAACGCAGGAAGCGCAACAGATGTCAACGATCAATCTGGCAGGTGAGGTCATCACACGCAATGCGACGACGGTTAGACCGTTTTTTATGCTTCACAACATTTACAGTACCTGTTGGCAATGTATATTTTGTTGAAATTTTGGATTTGATTTTAACAAGGAAAACTTCGTAGAAAAGCTGAACTAGCAGGAATTCGGACTAGAAGCTACTTCTCTCGTAGTTGTGCAGCTACTTCTCTCGTAGTTGTGCAGCTACTTACTTCTCTAGTACGTTGTAGGTCAGAGGATATACTTCTACTTTTATACTTGTTCTCTAGTTGATCATCCCTTTCATTTCTCTAGTTCCCTACGAAGAGCTGAACGACGAGGGAATGGATTGCTCGGATGTGCATCCCGATTTCGATGGAACTATTGGGATGTACTGCAACCCCAACGATCTGACGATCAGCTTCATTACGGCTTACATGTGTTCATCTTGAGATGAGGCATCTTGGACGCGCTTCATAGGGGAAAAATAGGTCAAAGATGCGCACCAAGATGAATTTTGGTATAAGGTCTAACTTCAACACACACTGCAACGATACAGTGTTTCTATTATGGCTGGAACTCCTCGGCAAATGAGAATGACTGAATGATGGTTATTGAGTAGGTAAATGAATGAGTGAATGATGAGGTTGAGTCTGAATTATCAACACAAGCCAAAAGACGGGAAAAACTTAGCGTCTTGACGCCAAGGCCCTTTTCTTGTTCTCCACATTAATTTAGACAAAGTAGTTAACTAGGGTTTACGTTTTGTTGTGATATCTCTCTGTTTTTTGGGTATGCTACCCCAACCTGGAGAGTAGGTTCTTCTGGAGAAGTCTCTGAGCTCTAATCTTTCCTATCCACGACAAAATTGTGGATAAATACGTGGAAATCGCTGTGTTAGATTAAGGCTGTACTAGCTAATTCACCTTTTTCTTGTGTATCCTTTTCCTTGAAATCAAGTATGCGCGAGTAGGTACTATTCTCGTGCTATTTACTCTTCAAGGATGCACCAGTAGAAAGGTAAATTACGGAGATGAGGAGCTCTAATTAGACGTGGACTCCTACCAAGATTGCCGTAAGGCTACTATTGACCATGGTCTGAAATATTTTCGCGAGAGACCGGCTGGCTTTCAGTACCAGAGCTTCATCAGCATGCCAGTAGCAGCTGGAAGTGCTGAAATGCAGCTCGTTCCGACATCGAAGCAGAACTGTTTGCTTTATCAGCCTGCGGTCGGGTTTCGGTTTATCAGCAAAATAGACGAAGGCGATGTGGTCGCGGTGTATGAGATCAACGGCGTCCCATACGAGTGGGCGACGAGTCCACCTCAGTTTCGGATAACAGGGAAAGACGATGGAGAGGGAGAAGGCAGTAGTGGCACTTTCTTGCTTGTTAAGGCTCTGATCCCCATTTTTAGTAAGTACCTGTTGATAAGGCTCTGATCCCCATTTGCTTGTTAAGGCTCTTCAAGTTCGTTGTTGATTTCCATTTTTAGTAAGTTCTTGTACAGCTTTTTTGCTTTCTCAATTACTCGAAATCTTGCAATAAGCGAGTAACCAAAACAATAGCCGAGTATCTGTGAGATTATATTATTCCCTAGCGCGCTCGGATATTTCAATTTCTCAATTCTAATTCATTTAGACCTTTCCGGAGAGGGGGACTACTTTGAGAAGATCAGCAGAAGACTGCATTCTTGTAAGGACTCCTAGAACGAATTGAATAGTCAATCTTAGCAGGACGAAAACGAATCCTCGAATTATAATTGTAAGGAGCAGGAGGAGCTACTTTTACCACCTCTAAACCCTGTGGCGGCTTATTCCTAGGCGTGGTCATCGTGTATCAAATCTACAGTTCCTGTAGGTCTGGTGAGTTGCAGGGCTTGCTTCTGGGCGGGGATGCTCGTGACAGTGAGGCGAAAAGTAGTGGGATATCCGCTTTCCGTGCGGTTTTTCGACACGGGAAGTTGATACCTTTCAATCCAGAACTCATGTTCGCGAAACAGAAATTATGTTGTGATCATGGAAAAATCATTATATATAAGGTTACAGAACTCATGTTCGCGAAACAGAAATTATGTTGATGATGGAAAAATCATTATTTTATGTATTTTTGTTTCCTAGTTAGACGTGCTTCACCAGTATTATTATAATGTGAGAGAGTGTGCAGACGCAGAGGCCGCCTTAGATGAGAAGACCTCCAGGGCAGTTGGACGACACGCGGCGCCCAGAATAGACGGATCCTAATTCACATGGCCACTAGCATATATTACTTATAAAAACTTGCTAAAACAATACAAGTAAACTTTTTCTATCTCCCCTAGTAGTTAGGTCAGCTCTACCAATATTATTATAATGTTAGTCGTTAATATCTCTTTTCTCAATGAGAATGATCCGGAACAGGAACAAATCAATCTCCTACTATTTACCTCATTTTCGTTCTCTTACTGCTTACCTCATTCATACCGTTTCCAAAAGACTTCTATTCAACTTGTTATGCTTTCAGGCGAGTCTCCAAAAGACTTAAACTTGTTATGGTTTCCAAAAGACCACTTATATTGAAATGGTTTCAGGCGAGTCTCTAACATTCGCCGGGTCAGCGGATGAACGTGCTGCAGAGGCAGGAGGCCTAAGCAAGGAAGAAGAAGTGAGGAAGTTCATTAGGGATCGAGAAATTCTAGAGGCTAACATCGCTTACGCAGCCGTCGAGAAACAAGCAGCAGCAGACCTGAAGAGGAAACAAGATTATGGAAAGCGAACTCGTCACATTGTACTGTAGTCTATCATTTGAAGTTCTCTTCGACTTCATCTGTGACAACTTTAATACCGGAATCTGTTGTAGGGATCCGATTTTTCATTTGATCTCTTCGACTTCATCTGAATCAATGTAGGTGGGACGATCGATAGGGTCGTCGATCTTCTAGAGTGTAATTTCTAGAGTGTAATTTCCCACTTCTCGTCTCTAATCTGTAGAGGAAAAAACCAAGGAAGCGATTAGTGGGAAACTGTTGATTCTGCGGAACTTTTTCTTCGATGGGACTGCGTGGCGCGGTTACGATTCTACAGCATTGGCGGCAGAATTCGTTGAGCAAGGCATTGTCGACGAGGACAGAGGCAAGATCATCAAGAAAAGTAAGAAGGGGAAGAAGGTACAACTATTGATGAAGACGTTTCTGTTTCTTTAGGGTGCTTTGAATGATGCTTGGCATTCGTCAACGAGTCTGCTAGAATAAACTCAACAAGAAGTTTCTTCAGGGTGCTTTGAATGATGCTTGGCACTCGTCAACGAGTCTGCTTTGGTGCTTTGATACTTGTAATCTTCATCCAGAGTCTGCTATAATAATAACTCATGTGCCAGCCTGCATGCAAATACATTTTCGTAGAACAAATCCTCTCGTAATTTCGCTTGTATAGGAAATTCTCCTGTAATCAAGCTATCCCATAACCTAGAAAGGTGCCGTAGGGCTTCGATGTGCAGGATTCACAACCTAACCTAACCAACCTACACCACCTGGCGCACACCTCTCTCAACACATCATCTTCATTAGGGCAAGCTGACTACTATAGAGTCTCGTCTGGACCGACGACGCCGCTTTTCGAGGTATTCCTCGCGACATACGTTAGCAGATCAGGAGATAGGTCTGGACCCGCATCCTAATTAAGGCCCAATACAAATCATTTGCATTTTTCCCTATTTCCTTCTTAGGCTTACGATTCCAGATAATCCCAAGATCATGAGTAGAAATAATTTGGTAGGTAGAATAGTTACTTTCAAAGAATACACGACTTAGGACACTTCTTGTGAGAGAAGTAAATGAAGGGAACAAGAAATGAATTGTTTGAGCTCTAACCCAACCAGATCTTGTCGGTGCGTAAGGCAGGAATCTTGATGTCCAACATGCTTCGTCAGTCAAATGGGCGCATTTCTGGTATGCGAATTGATGATGAAGACGGGACAAAGACAGAGTTGGACAGGAGACACCTGGTATGAAATTATTTTCATTAATATCTCAGAAAGGAAGTATTATTTTATTTTTTCGTTCGAGTTTGCACTTGCTGTTGCTGGTTTCTTGCTCTAACAAGTATCTGTTTTTTTAATACAACTCCTAGTTCGATCTCTAGAAACTTATTTCCATAAAAAAGGTAAATATACATCTACGACTCGAACTCGAAGTTAGTTCACGCACTTAGACATTCCTCCTACACGCACTTACTTAGACTGTTCTCCTACACACACTTTCCTCTAACCTTCCATTTCGCTTTGTCGATACACGGTAAAAAAGCGTTGAAAGACATGAAAGCTTCCGTAATTATGTTCAGCTTTTATCCATCACCATCTTTCTCGGCATCTTGCTCCCTTTTTTTTCTTTGTATCTGATGGGAGATGAGGGATCAAGATGAGGGGACCGAGATGGATAAAAGCTGACACTCTAACGTAAGAACGCACGAGCTAGAACGAGGGTCAGCCTGGGTGCAAAAAGCAGAACGTGCAATGATCGTCCCGCAAGACGAAACAAAACAGCTTATGTTTTTACATTGTGACAGCGAATAATCAAACACCACGTGCAAAACTAGACTCGCCTTACTCGCTTTCAATCCATTTTTGTAGAGGATTTTTTGTAGAGGAAGCAGGAGTAGAGAAGCCAAAGAAACTTCCCTGAATGCAAAATACTTAAGTACATCGTCATCGTCTGCCCACTACTCCAAGACAACCTCGACATAAAGCCCTAAGCCCTAATGAGAATTCCTCTATTTCCTCCTACACGCACTATTAGAGGTGTACTACAGGAGGTGTAAGTAGGATCCACCTGCTAACGTATTATAGAAGGACGGCACCTTCTGGTACACCTCGGTTTAGTTAGGTTCATCTGTCCTCAAACCTCTAAACTTCGGAGCAGCTTGACGCCTTTCGTTGCGAAGTACTACGTGAGGAAGGCGATGGACGAAGAGGATAAGGTTTTGGAGAGACCGCCGCATAGGGTGATCCGCAAGTATCGTTTGCGACATCAAGTCACGCAGAAACTGAGGACGCACTTGTACAAAAAGCGCAGCTTCTTCCGGTCTATGGGGTGGAACCCATTGAGAGACGAAGCGGGTAGAAACTATTTAATACTTCTTGGAGTTGTGTTGAGTTGTCGAGAAAATAAAATTTTAGTTCGTTCCTAGACGAAACGTCTAGGTATTCTCTACTGACTGTCTTTAGCTTACTCATCTACTCGGTTCATTCTTAGCATGGTGAATCACTACAGGACCTATAACGAATATCCAATCTTGACCACGAGAATGCTAGAAGGTACAGGACCTATAACGAATATCCAATCTTGAGAATGCTAGAAGGATTCTTGAACTTGATCCACAGGTACTCTCCAACTAGCACCAGAAAGAAAAGCCGCGGTCCGAAGCAAGAAGGATAAGATGAAGAACAAGGGCGTCATCCAGACTGAGATCGAATTAGATGCGCAATACACAATGGAAATGGAACCTCAGGTAGCACAGAAAGCTCTCTCGCACTTCGTGAAGCGGAATAAAAAGAAGCACGAAGAGGAAGACGCAGTAACCGAGTCCGACCCGGAAACAGCACACGCACAGGCCTCCTCATCAGTGCGACTGAGAAAACAAGGATCGAAGCTGTCGCAAGAGGTACTACAATCTCGTCAGTGTTGTGATCTTTGAGAATAGAACTGCGGACCCTTCTTTCTTATTTTTCTATGCAACTGCCTCCTTTTACTCCCGTTCAGCACTCATGTGGTCTCTTAAAACCAATCAGGACACTGCCGCTGGCTCGACAGCACAGGCAGATCCAGATGGCTTGATGCCCCTGCTCAGCGATGGCTCACCTCGGTCTCCGTACTCACCACCCCACTCCCCGCAAGACGGGCACTACGTCCAACGAGCGACCAATGATGCTTTGCTTTATGGCTTGTTGTTCTAGTTGCTTCATGATCATGTGATCGATGCCGATTTCATTTGGATCTTCATCGTAGGTGACACGACTGGCAACTGAAACTGCTTCTTCGTGATTCTTTTGACTCCTGCAGCACTGTGCATCTCTCTAGTTTTTCTTTGATTCTTTTCACCTCACTTCAAATTGTAAGGATCATGAATTGATGGTCTAATCACCCCAGCCCATTCACGAAGAGCATCCTCAGGCGATGCGCACGTTTGAGAAGACAGAGGAATTGCTTACGAAGCAGCGAAAGCACGGCATTGTCATCTCTCCGGGTACTCGTGATCTTAAGGCAATACAGGAGTCACTGTATTTATTTCGTGCATACTCAACGTATTAGTAAGTTGTCCCTATCCTATGCCTATCGTATCGTATGTAAGTATCCTATGTATTTTATCGTATGCATCCTATCCTATCGTATCATGTATCCTATCCTATCGCATGTATCCCATTCCTATCCAATCCAACGCCATGAGCCTGGTTGGCTCAGCGTGTGCTGCATTCTCATTTCTCAATTTTCCTTGGCTTCTTTTTCAACTAGAATGAATGATTGCCGCTAGGCCAAGTAGGATTAGGATCATGCTACTAGGGACGATGCGCCTCCTGTAGTTGTATACTGTTCTAATAATGCTGATAAAGAACTCGTCAAGACCTACATTCGGCAGGAGAAGCGTTTTCGTCGCAAAGCGCATTCTGTTGGGCCTGGAGGTCGTCTGGAGACGAATGGAATCTTGTTAAGACTCAATATAGATACTTCTTAAGTATTTAATGATGTCTACAACAAGTCACTCTCATTTTTCACGGTTTTCTTCTCGGGATCATTGCGAGAAAATTCCTCTTCAAGGAATGAAACGTTTCGAGCTTGTCCTCTAATCGTGGGCACTAGAGGCGTCTATCCATGGCAACGACCCACAGTGAGCAATGTGCGTAAGTTTCGAGAACGGATGCGGAAATTGTTTGAATTCGAACGCACAGAGGCAGAGGAAAAGCAAGCTGCATACGATCGTTGGATGGCGAGAAGGGTAAAGTTAAGGCCTGCCGTAATTCATCTCAGGAGGCATCTTCGGACACGATTTCAAGGGGAGTACACGCGAAAGATGACTTCCAAGATGAATATCGCGAAGGTCTAATAGAAGCACGAGAAACCGAAAATAGGCGACCAGGATCAGCAGGAAGTGGTGCACGACTGAAACTCCTTGATGAGGAAAAACCACCAGAGTTCATGCCGACGGCAGTGAAAACGAAGAGTCCACTACTTTTCTGGCCCCAGTTGAACGGATCGCGGGCTCAACCATTTCGATTTGCTTTGCGGCATCAGGGTGTCTGGGTACGAGGCGTGGACTTCCAGATTGCCAGAGATCACATGTCGGTGATCCACTGGTGTGATTTAGCGGGGATCGAGAGTTGGGGGAATCCTCAGATCGCTTCGATTGAGCACAAAATCATGAAGTTGCAAGGCAGACGAGGCTTGCCAGGAGGCGTTGCGCCGCCGAGAAATGTTATGGCGATCATATAATTTTTTGTTTTTTATTCTTCTTTTTCTAGATCGATACATTTTTGAGATCTGGTCCACTCGTACCTGAGGTAGAAGTCAAAGTCGCTTTTCATAAAATCCATGTACAAGTAGTACCCCTACCCCTAAAGTACCTCTACAACCTACCCTACCCCGTATTCGGATCTCCATACCTCCGTAGTTTTCCCAGAGAGCGCTAAGCATGATCAAGGCGCAATGGTAAGCGTTGTATCTCCGAGCGGCGTCACGATGCTCCTCAGCAGCGGTGGGGGTGGTGGTAACAATTCGCTGATGATGTCGAACATGATGGCGCCAGGTGGTTCTGGAATGCCCACACCAATGGGCAGTGGTGGTGGCGGGAATATGATGTCTCCAATTTAAGGGTCTAGTTTATCACTATCCACCCATGTCGTGGACTGTGCTGTTGCTCAGTCGTGAAGTTCCGCCTGACCATTTGAAGGGGAAAATATAACGAGAAATCAAAGGGCAACTCACTCGACCAGCAGGGATAGTGAAAAACGACCTCTAACCAATTCATAGTTCAGCCAATGTTTTTAATCGTGGCAAAGAATCTGTTCCGAAGACATTTTTCGGTATCAGCAAGGACCAAAAGCTGGTAAACAACACTAACGCGACAAACACGGGGATGAATCCTGCCAGCACCGTTGCCGGTAGCACAAACGGTTTGGGTGGCAACGCTGGTGGAGGGCTTTCGCCTTCTAATTTATGCAGGCATCTAGGTTGCAAGTAGGTAGTTTCTTATTCTTGTCGAACGTCCATATTCGATTCTAAGAATCTAGATGCAGATCTAGCAGCACATGAGATTTTTCATTTTCTGGATGGGCTCTTTATTGTTTGTTAGAGAGCCCAAACAAGAACATCTGGTGAAATTAATCAGTGGGACGACGACCGATTTCTGTTTCTCGATGAAAAACAAAGAAAATAAACTTATCATGACTGTTGAATCTTACTCTTACTCTATTAATATGACTTCTCATTCTCTTCTCTAACAAACGCAGCAGCCGCAGCAGCTCAAGCAGCTGGTGGCACGATCAATTCTTCTTCGCAGGATTCATTGCTGAATACGCTGAACGGAACCTTAATCACGATTCCCACGATCGGGAATACTAGTACGGTCATTTCTTCCACAAACTATCGAAATCCAGAGTTTGAACTAGACGCTAGTGACCCTTGGGCCTTCGCGAGGTTCATGCTGTGGCGGAGAGAAGACGACGAGGGAGATGATAGCAACATTGTTCTGTGCAAGAATTTCAGACTGCCACCGATTAGCAATCATTCCTATTGGCACTACGGTCACGTGTGTTCGAAAGAACGGCTTAGAGGTATGCTGGCCTTCGTGGATTTGAAACCTGGACCGGTGGTTGCTGATCAAGTGGTCTCGACTGTTGTGAAAGTGCTGAGGCAGCGTCCGCACATGCTATTAAGGCTCATGATTTAAACGATCAAACTTCTCGTTCTGCACTACAGATAGTTCATTTGTTCTCTCAGTTGTTTCCTTCTCAGTTGGCGTGGTTTCCACCTTCTGGGATTCTGAGACTATCAACTAAAAAGTTCTTCGAAGATGAATTATTGCGCGCCGCGCTAATGCCCGGCGGAAGCTTACTGCCGCAGCTGTCCGACAATGCGGCTGTGGTGAAGAAGAAAGTCTATGCGTGGGACGCGCGTCGCCAAAGATTGGTCGTTGACAGAGCTCATTTAAGCGGAATGAAGCGTTTTTCTGCAAAACTAGTACACGCACAGCGCGACTTCATCAAATCTCACTGGAGCGTACAGAGGTTCGGTCTCAGTCCTCGTGGGAAGACGATGGGCCGCTTGGGCAATTTGTACAACCGTGGCGAGGACAAGGGTAGCGGGAATCGGGCTGCAGATTTTGACAGTTTCTATGGGCAGAACAGTATCGGAAGACGTGTTCATGGAAGAGTGGCGACGAAACTAAACGTCCTAGTGAATGAGGAAATGCAATTTCAGGCGATGTCAAGAGCTCTGATGTTGTCGAAAGGCTTGCTCCCGGAAACAATCCAAGAAGCGAAACTACCGAAATTTATGGATCGGGAATTTTTTGCAAAGTAGAAATCCTCTATGTACTAGTTCGAAGTCTTCTATCGCAAGAGTCGAGCATTGTTCCTCCTCCTCTAAAAACCGGCTTGCATTACCGGTCGGCAGCTTCGCGGACGAAGACCATGATGGAGAAAAAGGCGTAGTGAAGCTGCCTTGGCCAGGGATAAGTATCTTGGTTAGAAGTGCGCGGAATCTTAGAGATACTAGTGCTTTCGACATGCCAGACCCCTACGTTGTCGTGACGCTTTTGCCTGCACGCAATAGACAGAAACCATCGGTAAGGGGTGGAGGAGGCATCGGAGGGGGAGGCCTGCCTTTGGTTAGCCCACGCGATGTGGAAATTGCAAGTGGTAAAAAGAACAAGAATGAGGGAAGTGGTTCTAGTCCCAGTGGTCTGACATTTTCACCAAGTCCAAGTGGAGGAATGCCACTAGGTTTATCGCCAGGAGGAGGGTTTGGGAAACTTCTTGGTGTGGGCCTGAATGCTTCAGGCAGTGGTAAACTAGGTCTTGTTCCACCAAGCCCTGTTGCTTCTTCACCGCGCAGTGGAGGGGCTATGACGCCCTCTTCTCTGCAGTCGCCACGACCTAGTGAAAATAGCAATGACGCTGCTTCCAATGATGCCCAACATGGATCTACTACGTCGAGCAAGAAAACCGTGGTCAACAATCGCGGTCGCATGGGAGGCACTCGTGCTCGTCTCAGAAAGCAGCAACGCACGCATATTGTCACCAAAAACGCCTTAGATCCGGAATGGAACGCGGAATTCGATTTCCTCTACGACGGAGAACAGGAGATCTTATTTCAAGTCTACGATCATGATCCAATAGGCGGAGACGAGTTGCTAGGCGAGGCGAAACTGAAGGCGCCTGCTTTCCAGCACGGCTACGACGGAGAAATCTCCCTGAAGGATCCGACGCTAGAGAAAATCCTGCGAGCTGTTACAGCAGACGAAGCTAGAGCTATTACGGCTTAGTTTGGTGGAAGTGATTCTTGAGGTAATCGAAAACAACTGGAAATAACCGAGTTACTGACTGAAATAAGTAGGGAATCACCACTCTGCTCTTCTTTCTCGATTTCGGTTATTCTAACTAGTTACTTGCTTATTTCAGTTTATCGAATAGTTTGTTGGAAGTAGAAGATTCGAGTGATCACATCGGAGGCACACTTCTGATAGAAGATTTTTCGAGTGATGTTTTTAACTTTTGATCTTGTTTTCACCAACGTACGATGTTCGACATGTAGTACAGCACAACCATCCTCCAACCATGCTACAACTTACCCAGCTCTAATCTGAAAGTAGGCGAAACTGGGTTGTCGATGCAGCCTAAACTTCACATCGCGGTCGCGCCAAAAAAGGTTGCTCGTGTTACAGTCTCGAAAGCTGAGGAACTCTACGACCCCTCCTGGGCTGATCCGAGTTTATTCGGTTCTAGGACGTCGAAGGGTGGGATCGGAGAGGAGGACGCTTCAGGAGACGACTTGGACATCATCAAAAGTCCAAGCAGTGCGAACAGTGCAACTTTATCGGCGATAGCTGGTGGAGGGTTGAAGTTACGACTGATTTTTGAAGAACTTGTTTGTAAGCTATTGCTAGACCACCACTCTCTGGCCGTGGCCGTATTCAGAGAAACTTGGGCATCTACTAAAAAAATAGAGACGTTCATGATCAAGAATATAAATATAGATAGTTGTAATATGTACCAGGACGAGTTGATAACGCGGAAGGACGCGGCGTCACTCCGAGAGAACAACGAAGCAGACATAAAGTGTCATAGGTCGTCATCCCCTTTGTCTTCGGTCTTTTTTTTCTCCCTCACCCTCTAACAATCAAGCGCCCGTCCCCATCTTCGAAGGCAAAGCTGCCGCAACCATTCGTGAAAGTCTTCTTGCGGCAAGAGCGAGCCAATCTCGAGTCTTTTGAGGAGGCTAGTCGAGCGACGAAAACGGCAAGACGTCTTCATGGTTGCGGTTTGTTGCAGGACGATACGGATTGGCGAGGTTTCAGACGCCTTATCATGTCTAAAGACGCAGCAACTGCGTGGTCACAAAGTCTCGTAGTTGGTGCTGCGGCACCTTCGTCAAGGGAAGCCTCTCCCTCACCTCCAAGTGGGAACAGTCCCAAAGGTAGTCGTGAAGTCAGCACTGCTTCTCGTAGGGGAGATGGACTCAGTCGACAGAATAGTATGACACAATCATCCGGTCGATCGCCTAACGTGATTGGAGGACGAGGCGCAGCAGGAGGTAAAAATAACAAGAGCACAAACACCAGTACGAACAGTCCACCTAACTACAATAGCAATACCTCTACATCAAATGAAGTACAAGTAGCGTCTCAGTCCCGCGAACTGCCGGGCGCACGACCAGCAGCAGGCTTACGTCGCTCACCGTCGAAGGAGTTTTCGCGTTCACGTTCGAAGTCCAGAGACACTGCAGTAGAGGTCAGAGTCGATTACAAGATGAAAACCCCACGTGCTGTGCTGAACGGAGAAGATTGTAGCACGTCTTGGAATTGGACAGGAGACATGGTTTGGAGAGGCGAAGAGGAGCTCTTATTGCAGGTCTGGGATAAAGACATACAAGTACAACGTCCAGTACTAGAGAGTCCACCTGCAGGCGTTAGTGCAATGAAAAAGAACAAGAGTTCATCTCTTCCTGGTGGAGTAGGAGCAGCTCTTTCTTCGCCAGATAAAAATGTTCTCGGAAATAAGCATGTAGAATTTGCCAGAAACACATCTGGAACAAGCGATCGTGGAGTGGGAAGTCCACTACAGAGAGGCGATGCATTGCATAGTGAAGAATGTGTTTAAGGCTCAAAGAAAGTAATTCATTTTCAAGAGTAATTTTTCCTTGTGTCCTTCTTAGGATCTTGAGAAATGGGCCAAAGAAGTGAGGCGTTTATTTGAGCTCTAACGTGTCGGGGAATGTCGCACTTTTGTGGGCAACGTCGCTGGTGAACTGCTACTAGCGAAACGAGGACAGCAAGAAGTATGTCCAGGCAGAATCACGGTCAAAATAGAGCTGATCGGCTTGGACGGACTGCCGGAGGTCGATGTGAATAGTAACAACGAGATTTGGAACTACCTTGGACAGAGAACCGGTTCCAAACCATTGTTCGGATCTAGATCTGCTACTAGAGAAATTTCCCTTGATAATGAAGAGGAGTTAGTAGAGACGACCCAAAGCCTGCCACCGTTGACCTTGGATAGTTTGGCTGCATCCCCAGAACTCATTGAGAGACTGCAGAGACAAGCGACGGAGGAGGAAAGGCGCTTTCTGAGTGGAGAAGTTGCAGCAGGGCAGAAGTTAAGGCAAAAATGGTGAATCACTCACAAGATCTTCAACTTCGTCGTGAGTGGTGATTTCGTTCTTGATTGTGCCTGATAATGACTATCTTATTAAGTACCCTACGTACTGAAAGTCTACTGAGTCTACGACAGCATAATCAAGTCCACCACGCTCTTCTAATTTCAAACGGAGACGTTGCCAACAAATCTCGTATCTCTTCTCGAGAGCAGCTTCGTGCTGACTTCCCGGCTCTGGCCAGCTTGAAATGGGTCAAGAGTACGGCTGTTGGGGGAAGCCTCATCAAGAAGAAAAAGTTTTCCGCATTGTTAAGGGTTCCCACATTACATCCTTCACTGATATAATCCCTGACTCTACTCTTGCTGGTAGGAAATGAGTCAGGAGTGTTCTGAGGAATGTAATTCCGTAACCTCTAGCATTAGCAAAGTCGGTAGCAAAAGGCGCGAAGGCGAAACTAGGGGCTGGTGATCTGGAACAAACGGGTCACGCCGCATGTCAATTCATAGTGCAAAAACCGGACCAGTTCAATCGAGGACGCATTCCGGATATTCGGTTTGTTACGGCTTGATGTGCTGGTTCTCAATATTAAATACTAGTACTAGTAAAGAATTATAAGTGAAAGTGGAAGAGTTATAAGTGAAAGTGGAAGAGCAGGTCTGATTTTGTAAACCGAAAGCGATGTTTTGGTTTTGTGATATTGCTTTTCTGCTTTTCTTCGGGATTTCTTTCGATTCAATACATGATGAAAGGAGCGCCACTCAATCCATAGACTGTGATCGTGTAGATGCAACCTTCAGCGAGCAGGTGCCGGTGGCGCTCGTTGCGCAGGATCCATAACCTAACCTAACCACTGGCTTCACCCTCTAATCCACACCGCTTCCCCGGCCGTTCCGAGAGTATGCCTGGCAGGCTGTTTCCACAAGGCGTGGATTATTCCCGCAACTTTTTCGGTGGTTTAGTTAAGGCCTAGAAAGTAATTCATCTTACCACGGCGCATCTTTGACTGACAGACACAGACCCCTTCTTTATAATTGAGGGGGAAGCACTAGCACTAGCACGTGAAAGATGCTGCCCTTCAAGAGGAATCAATGAATAGAATTAGGGTCTAATTTCGGCGGCAAGATCCGACGGTTGACGCATCAGAAAGTCCAAATGGAAAAGCGAGAGTTGGAAGAGAAAGAATTGGAGCGACAGCGCCAGAAGCTGAAGCTTGAACAAGAAAAAGTTGCGGAAGCGAGAAACCACTTGGCTTTGACGAATAGCAAGGAACCGCCAGCTAATTTGATCTTCACAATTATGGTCCTCAGCTTTTTTCCATCTTTCTCGGCATCTTGGTACCCTTTTCCCTTGCTGTATTTCATGGGACAACTAGGGCAGGCCTCTATGTTACCCTATGTATAATTCATAGGAAAAGGGGTCGAGTATGGGTAGCGGTTGACTCTAACACAAGTGGGAATCAGGAACAAAGCGGAGGGAAAAAACCCCCGAGACCGGTGGACAACTTTCAGAAACACATGACAACAGAGAACTTCGGTCTCAGAATCACGATTAAGAGTGCGAAAGACTTAGACGAAAAGAAAGGCTCGGACATTGGTGCGAATGCGCAGTTTAATCGCATGGGAACGGTCGAACAGAATGCTGATATTATGACTCTCAAGTGTCGTCTACCCGATCCTGTAGTACCCTCACTTTGGATATTTCACTCCATCAGGGACCCACCCCAACAACTACAACAATGTCGATGAAACCTCCCTAACGACCCTATGATCATCTTCTATCACCTCCTTCACCTTCCAAAGCGCCGCAACGTCTGCAAAAATGACCTGTGATCCTTTCGTCCGTATCTACGTTGGTAAAGACCACTATTCCATCGGTGAAGGCGGCGAAAAGTCCGTTCGTGAGGCGATTGAACGCAAAGCGGAGGACGACAAGTCTAGTACCATTCTGACGCCGAGCCAACTGAAGAAGCGGAGTGGTTTGGGAGATCCTGAAGTTCTAGTCTATAGTTCGAAAGTGATCGAAGATTCGCGGACACCACAATGGGGAGGCGCGAAGGGGGATCGAGTACAAGTTTTGTGCAAGAGCGATATCAAATACGTTCGATTCCAAGTGTTTGATCGAGATCCAAGTGCTGTTAGTGGATCTGGAGGTCATCCTAGTAGTACAGCTGCTTTGGCAGAACAAAACCAAAAGGGTGAGAAGCAAGGCCCCCAAGTAGAAGGCGGCAACATCTTGCTTGGAGAAGCGCTCGTTCATCGCGGCTTCTTTCATCACGGATTTGACGGCTCTTTGAGACTCTTCAAGCGGGCTCCAGTAGGATCCAACGCCACGATCAACATGAATCCAGTCGAGTACGAGTGTGGCGAACTCAAGGTCTCAATTCTGCCCATCGGTGTTTTGCAGATGTTCGTCGAGAAGGGAGAGAGCGTCTACGATCCGCGTTACACGGGTGAGGCGAATCCGTATGTGGAAATGGTAGTGGGATCGTCATTCGTTGCGAAGACAGCGATATTTAAGGCTTGCCACATTCATTTCATTCTTCAACACGACCACCATGATCCTTGACTTGTTGTTTTATTCCAGTAGGGGTTATGGTTTAGGAACATGATCTTTAAGTGGGTGATTATAGGACGAAAGAAGTCAAGGAAGATGATGACCAAAACTAACAAGAATGCAATGAATGTTGCAACGTCTAATATATTGAAGAACACGACGAATCCAGTCTGGGAACACGATTGCCATTTGCCCTATGACCCGACACAGTTTGACGACAGGGTAGAACTTGACTATGAAGAGAAGGCGGCGCAACCGATTGTCAACCTAGCTGTGCGGGACAAGGATAAAGAAGAACCAATTGCGGTCACGGATTTGCGGAAGTAATACTATAATGTTGGAGGTTTTCAGCTTTGTAATTGTATTATGTCTACTACTAGAATTTTTAGTTCTTGTAATATTTCATCGCTTGATTATATTATAGTGACAGCTGCGTTTTTGGCTTTTTTTATTATCTAAGATCATCAGTGGGTCCTCGTTCCACCAACCAGCTGCAACCTCCGGCTTCACCACAACTTCATCTCATCAGTGAGTCGTTCCACCAACCAGCAACCTCCACCTTCACGCACCACAACTTGAACCAAACACGGATCGTCCCTATCTCTCAGATTCCATCCCGAGACAGACACGTTTCAGCATAAGCTTGCTGCTACGCGCCCTAGTGGTGAGGATGCGGGAACGGTTTTTGTCGAGCTTTGGAGCATTGATAGGCCACCAGTAGTGCGACCTCAGGAACAGAAACTGAGCGAGAAAAAGTATATGCAGATGGTATTGGCGTTGGTGAAAGACCTACAGAAAAGCGACATGGAGAAGAAGCGAAAACGTTTGCAGGAAGAGGCAGAGGCAAAGTTGACGACAGATGAAAATTATGAAAAAGTAGAAGTTGTTGTGCTCGTGGTAGTAGAGCTGCTTCTAGAGCAGGTACTAGAACGCTTTAGACTGTTTCGCAGCTTTCCCTTTAGAGATAAAGCACTAAAGGTTGAACTTCTTGACACCACGACGTAGAATCAAGAATATACGTAGACGAGTGAATATCTTCTTCTAACTTCCAGCCGCTCGTGCACGAGCTGCCGTAATGCGCGTAAAACGAAAGGCGAGTCAGATCCTCGACGAAGTGACGGCTGGCTTCGTCGATGAGGAGGAGTTTAGAGGAGACACTAGTAGACCAGCAACCGGGACTGATGGGCAAGATGCGAGCGAGAAGAGGATGAATGTGAAAGTTACAACGACATGTTGAAAGTGATCTTTCTGTTCAGTTTCATTGAAACTACTTGATGTGCTTGCAGCTTAAGTACTACCTAGAGCAGGGTTTTTGTAATCAGCACGTACACGATCTTCACAGTTGTAGAAGAGTTTTTCAATTCTAGTGTCAGCAGCCTCACGTCTTTCTCTAACCCATCCCTGAAGTTCGAGCTCCAGCCATGGCATAGGAGGACGCCTTTTGCGAGGAGAGTAGTGTACGGGTATAGGTGGCCACAGGTTCGCGTTCCTAAAGAGGTGAGGCAAGCATGGTATTTCGGACAAGTAGGAGGAAAGTTGCCGCCTTTCGCAAAGCATCTGGAATTCATACGGGAAGTGATGGAAAGGGTACTCCTATGTAAATGTATAGGATACAACAATGGTTCCACAACGATGGATCTTTCATGCTGCTACTAGTACTTTTGCCAAGGAGTAGATTCCGTTTCTCTGATTTCTCTATTCATCCAATGTACAACACTTACTTAGTACACCATCCTCCACCCGTCCCCGCAGGAACTCGGCCTCGAGGAGTCAGTCTCTTTGAAGCAAGACGAGGAGATAAAGGGAATTCCCAGACGTGCGATAGAGGACAATGCTGTAGAGACTGGATGTCCAATGTTCCACCTTTGCAATCTGCCTATTGTTCCTTCCTTTGCGCAGTTCGCCTTCAACCACGTAGAGAAGTTCTTCGATGTCCATGGAGAACAAGTGCGAATCTCCCTTCCCTTGTCGAAGAGGAACGCGTTGAAACTTCCGGAGTCTGGTGTTTTCCCTTCCGATTGGGACAGGATACTGCCTTCTGTGTATCGCGTCCAAGGCCGCAAGCGGACCTACCGAGATCAATTGCTCACTTGCGTAGTCAAGTACGCCCGCAAAATCTACGAACCGAATTTTTTAGGAACTTGCGACCCTTATGTCCGGATCCACTTTGGTGGTGGAGCCTCGCATGGCCTGGAATCGTTGTCGTTGCTTGACGAAGCGGCGAGGGAGGTCTACCAGGAGCAAGACAACTGGTTGCAGATGGACACCAGAGTAGTGAAGAACAACCGCAAGGATCCAGAATGGCGACAAGAGTTCAAGTTCAAAGTTCCTGCGCAGGAGGACATGTACACGCAGATGCTAGCTTTCTCGATCTTTGATTCGGATTCTACGACCGGCTTGAACCAAGGAGATGATTTCATGGGCCACTGTGAGATTCAACTCGAAAGCTTCTCGCGAAAACCGTTCGAGGGATGCTTGGAACTCAGGAGGCCTGTGGACACTTTGCATTATGCACCATGCTAGAGTTTGAAAAGTTATCTTAATTTAATGCTCGAAGGGAATTGAGCCTGTGCGTGTGCTCCTACTTTGCCTTGATCAGATACAATTCATTGCAGTGAGAATGATGTTGATGATGTCGTTCAGTCTAAGGCCTAAGAAACATTTTTTCTTCCACCAAGCAACTTACTCGTCGAGTTGTGAGGACAATAAATTTAACCTAAAATAAGGTCCTTCTTCTAATTTGCACATACCACGGACACTCTAGCACTGACGCACACGACTAAGACGCAAGTTGCGGGTGTAACCTTCGCGGACGGAAGTAAGATGCCGGCAGATTTGCCAGCTGGAAAGATCTATCTGCGACTGTCCATGGAGCCTTTTTCGCAAGAGAAGCTTGATGCTTATCGCGCAAAATTGGAGCTAGAGGCGATGAAAGAGCGGATGGGGAAAAAGGACAAAAATAGAAAAGACTTTGGCGCGAACAAGGGTGATGATGGTGATCCGAATAGGAAGAAATCTGCCAAGAAGGATAGAAACAAGAAAAAGAGAGTCTCTGGTAGTGCTGCAAGTCTTGGTGCCACAAATAGTGATAGGGAGTCCGTTATCAGCTTAGACGGGACAAGCAGTCCAGGAAGCATTAATCCGTCGTCGAGGTTGCACGCAATAGATTCGTCTCCTGCGGGACTTTCATCTCCTGGTAGTGATGGGTCGCCGATGCGATCATCTAGCCGTAGTCCTGGCGGCTCACCACCGTCTCCAACAGTAATCCAAATAGACTTAAGGCTATCACTAATTCATCGTGAAGAGCAGCACTTGTTCTACTTTGGCTCCCTTTTCTTTCAGGGAAAGAGAACGCCGCAAAGATGCCCTTCAAGATGAACAATGTAGGCGAGGTCTAATAGATGATACAACAAATCGAGGAGCAGGTCAAGTTCCTAAGCCCCACGGTTTTCTCGATGGAGAGACACCGATTGCTGAGCTTTTGGACCAACGTGCACAGTTTTGGCCAGGTGGCGCGATCAAGGATAGACCAGATGGCAGTCCGAGGTCAAAATTGAGCTATTCTCCTAGTAGAAGTCCACGTGGTCTCAGTCCCTTTGACGAGGAGGATGAAGAGGAAGACGAGCTCCATCACGTTAATCCGATGTTAGAGCGTCGTAACAATCTCCAATCACCAGAGTCCAAGGGCAAGAAAGGTCTGGCGAACTTGGCGATGAGTGCGATCAAAAGAGCGGCTCACGCGATGCGGCGGAAGGGTGGTCCAGGACTAGATTCAGCTAAGGCTCGAAATAATTCATTTCATCCAGCGCTCATTTTCTTCTGTTTTCTGCTTGGGATTCCGAAGAAATGAGAACCCAAGAAATGAACTGTTTTGAGCTCTAATTCAACTTTGTTCATGTCTGCACGCGACCGAGCAAGGCATGCACAGGAATCACGGAAAATGAAGATAGCGAAGAAGAAACTACTGAAAAGGGCAACAACATCTTCAGGAGGAACCGGAAAGAACAATGAGGATAGTCAACATTTGTCGGATGGAGAAGGACATCAAGAGAACGAGTCAGATGAGTTCTCTTCGCTAAGTTCGGATGATTTGGAGAAGAAGAGTGACATTTTCCCAGAAAGACCCGCTTTGCCACATGGCGCACCTCGCGTCTTCATCCGGCGTGTGCGGTATAGCGAAACGCAAGCTTCACCAGCTATTGTGCTCTGTTATGCTGCACATCTCGCGTTCGAAGGAACTAAACATTTGACTGCCGCTGAGATCAAGGAGAGGTCGAGGAAGAAGCGAATCCAAGAACTGGAGAAGACTGGAAATTAAGGCTTGCCGTAATTCATCTTGAGAGTTAAGCAGCATCTTGATAGATTGTTTGCCAGGGTTTTCTTTCTTTGTAAGGGGAAATTTAACTAGTACCAAGATGCTCTGCAGGCTGTAAACTAGTACCAAGATGCTCTGCAGGATGAATATAATGGGTAAGGAGGTCTAAGGAAAGTCGGCGTTAAACCAGATATTGGATACCGACTTCAAAACACGAAAGAGACGCTGGCAAGAATATGGGCCAGAGGCGCACCTTTTTAGCGATTCTTACATCCAGCAAATGCAGGGTCGCTTCGAGGTGTTGCATCGTGCGCGAGACGACGTAGATCCGAATCTTTATCGTTATGCACCAGAATAGTTAGATGCAACGTGTCATCCGTCGTTTTTCATTTATTTTTGGCTGTCGCTATTCAAGATCAAGAGGCCTCCTCGTGAAGCAGTAAGTACTTATCTTGTGATAGTTAGTTGCGAGGCCTCGTGAAGGAGCAGTAAGTACTTATCTTGTGATAGTTAGTTGCTGTGAAGAAAATTGACATAGTGACCAAGATCGTCTTCTAACCTCCTGACTACGCGCGCAAGATGCAACGGCGTGCGCGCAGCTATAAGGGCACCCGAGAGGAGAAGGAGTTTTTGGAGTATGTCCTCTCGCAAGAGACTGAAAATCCAGAATACTTAGCTGCTCTAGAAGCCGAGATAGCCAGACGAGGTGGCGAAGGCATGCCTTCTGAGTTAGAACAGGCTTTGGCTACAGTGATGTCACAGGGCGAGTTCAAGAACTGGGGAGGTGATAGGTACTCCCTTCACCGGGAGCTGAGTCCTCATAAAGTCGTGCACGGCAGACCCGAAAGTGCAACAGGCATGTCAAACCGTGATACTTTGACGAATACGCTGAATGGTAGTACAATGAACAACACGCTGATGAACACAACGTTGAACACGACGCTGAGGAACCACGAGAACATTAAGGCTACTGGTGCTGAAGCATCCAACCACCTCAGCCAAGAAGCTCTTTTTCATCTACTTGAAAAAGACGCGGCCAAGGATGCTTGCTTCCAAAAGGATGTCAAAAATAGATACGGCAGCTCTAAGAACAGCACGATGAACAACACGTTCATAACAGAGGCACCAGGCGGCGATCATGTAGACCACTCGCAACAAGGTCCTCCTGGAGGTCGTGGTGGTATGTTTGGCGGAGAAAGCAGTAGCCCTAGCCCAGACGACGGCACATCTGGAGAGAGGTTCTTCCGCGAACCACGTCCAAAGCAGGATCTGAATGCTCACAGAGTGGCACAAGCCAAAATGGACCTGAAGATGTACAAGCGTAGTAAGAATGACTACGCGAAGCTGAGTCCAATGGAGCTGAACCAGGGCGTTGTGCCTCGAACGATGTTCAATGCCACTCGACTAGGAGGCATCGGGCGTGTAGAATTAGACTTGGGAGATACCGACGATGAAATCACAGAATATTATGATTTGGGTTGGGATCATTTTCTGCTCGAGAATGAGACTTAGCTTGCTTAGCCGTCTAGCGCTCTCCTTGGTCCTCTTGTTCTTTTGCTCCTTCTGCAAAAGGGTCCTCGTGGTAGAAAAACCACATTCCCTTACACTCACTATTGCAAGTAATTTCTCATGATCTCTGTCTCGACGTCTAACCTCTCGAGCAATTCTACTGGGAAAGGAAGGGCATGGCGATTTTAGAATCGGGCTCGGAACCGAAGCGTGCACGTACTCGAGCCGGCGAACCGAAGTTGCCTAGACGAAGAGGCCTTCTACTCCCAGGAGGCAAAGTAGCGCAGTCTTCAGTCCAGAAACAAACTGAGATTAAGGCTCCTCGATATAACTAAGTAAGTCTTTCATTTCCATAGGTCACCGTGGTCACATTTCTTCGTGTCCACCTTGTCGGGATACTACAGGAGGTCACTCAACAATGATTGTTTTGGTTTCCTTGTTGAAGGGGTACGCTCGTTCGTTCTGACAAGATGTAATAAAATGTAAATGAGTCTCCTGAGAAATGAATCGCTTATGCTTTTGCCTATTCAAAAACGAGGAATATGCGAGTCACTAAGTGAAATACGGGAGGTAGCTTTACAAGGCGACTCTTCCTTCTCAGTATCTACTCGCTTATAATTTGGAAAACTCAGTTTGTAGTTACTTGCTTATTTCAACAGTTTATCGAGTATAATGCTTCTTCTTGTTTTGAGCGGCTCTAATGATCTTGTTTCCATCGATCGGCTGAAGGAAAAGAAGAGTTTCCACGAGGCCCAAAGAATGCGAGTGAGAGAGCGTGAGATCAAACATCCAGACAGACTGCCATTGTCCGATGGCAAGCCCCGTCGCGACTTGTTTGCGCAAGGCACAGTGCCCGTAATGTCTCCGAACCAACCCGACGAGCCACCTGCTTATCGTGGAAGACGTTCGCCTCGTAGAATCAACGCGACGATGGCGACCGCAAGTTACGGATTTCTTAGACTAAAAGCGGCATCAACCCATCTGTCTCGAACAACCTCTTTATTTCTTTGCCGTTTTCATTGTTCTAGTTGTACTTGAAAACTACTGTAAGGGTCGTGCTGGAAAGGTGTTGTTCTAAATAAAGTAACAGTGGAATAAGATGTTGTTCTAAATAAAGTAACAGTGGAATAAGATGTTGTTCTAAATAAAGTAACAGTGGAATAAGATGTTGTTCTGAAAAATAAAGTAACAGTGGAACAAAGATGTTGTTCTAAATAAAGTAACAGTGGAATAAGATGTTGTTCTGAAAAATAAAGTAACAGTGGAACAAAGATGTTGTTCTAAATAAAGTAACAGTGGAAAGAAAGATGTTGTTCTGAATAAAGTAACAGATGGGTCGCCATTACAACCTGTTCTAAGCAAGTAGTGCCTATAGTAGTGCAAAAGAATTGCCGACTTCACCGTCTGTAGAACGGGAGCGAAGGAGAAGACTTCTTGGTGCAGAAAGGCGGGAAGCAGAACGAGATTACGGGATGACTGGTGGTTCGGATCGTTTCGTAGTCAAAGTCGCGCCCGCTGATAGTCCCGATAAGTATCCACATCAATCGCCACAGAAACTCAGGAAGAGAACTGCTGCTGGTGGTAATTTTAAGGCTTGTTGTTGGTTCTCATTCGTTTTCGTATTCATTAATACTTTCAGAAGTATCTTTCTTTGACATGTTTGTTAGTTTTCAAAGGAAAATGGAGAATGGTCAAAGATCCCTCGCTTCGAGATTAATATTAAAGAGCAAAACAATATCTACATCGGTAATGATGTTTTCTAAAAAGAATGCTGCAGCCGGAACGTCTACTTCCAGTGTTTCTCCAGCAGGCAAAGGACAACGAGGAGGTTTCCTGTCTTCGCCTTCGCCTGACGCGAAGCGACCAATCAACGTCGCAAACACCACAGTCGGTACTGTGGTGACCACTACCACAGACACTACTGGAACCTCTGAACTGATCGATCAGAGGGAGGCGGCGAAAGTTAAGGCCAAGCACTCATAATTCATCTTGTTGCAAAGCACTTCTTTGGTGGAACCTTCTCCTTCGTTCCGATGGGGAAAACACATCACAGATTGGTTTCCCCAAGTAGGGGAAAGCATATCTATGTATCAGCCACGCTTTTCCCGATGGAGAATTACTAAAAATATCACAGATGCTCATCTCAAAGTATCTAGTATGAACGATGCTCTCAAGCAAGATGAATTATATGGTTGTATTCAGATCTAAGAAAGGAATGTGGTCCGAGATGTATCAACAGGGTACGTCGACCTCGAGGAGACCAGGCTTCTGGAAGAAGGATCAAACGTGGGATGCGACGCGAGGTATGGCGCCACCCAAGTTGATGCCTTTCCGGTCCAAAGGGATTGTGGAGGATTACGAAAGAAAAGAAGAAGCTCAGGCGCAGATGTTCCTTGGAGGAGAGGAAGTTTGATGGAAAAACTACGGAACTCAGTGTCTAGTACCAAAGAGATTCAGACTGTCAATAGCATCATGTAAAGTAGACTGCATCTGCAGCATCAAGCAATAATATCATGTAGTAAAGCAGCATGTTCATATATTACAGATTGTTTGTTCATCAAAACATCCAGACTATGGCGACGTCATATCTAACCTTATTGTTCATCAAAACAGCAGCCTACTCATGGCTGAATCCATTGTAGTAGTTCGTCGAAAAGCACATTCATGACATTTCTGAGAAATCTTACACACATAGTAAAGAGCCCATTTGATGAAGATCATGACCATGCATCTTCGAAAATTAACATCGCATGTAATGAAGAACTTACCGTGATAGTCATCACTTATAGCAGAGTTGAGAGAGTCGTTAATCTTACCGTACTGTCAGCCGATTGTAGAAATCTTATTGTTCTCTGAAAACCATGTCATAATATACACAGTACAGTGCCGAGCATACTTCTTAGAATTATATATTTATAATCAGAAAGCATACGAAGACGAACTAACATGAAATTAGATCCCGTGTAAAGCCATAATATCCATTGAAACGAAAGAGTCTTTCCAAAATTTGTTACGATTCAAACAACACGCAAAGGAATAGTTAAGTTAGTACGATGAAACAGTTATCGACGCCGTTCAAAGAGTACGAGTAGTGTTTGGGTAGAATTCATTTGCATGCATAACGAACTATAATTCAGTCGAAATCAGTGACGAGTTGTCTGGCAAGTAAGCTAGTGCTAGAAGATTTTGCGTAACTATTAACAAGAGTAGTTAAGATCACAATAGTAACAAGTGTACTTAAGATCACAACAAATGTACAAGAACGAGAATACAAGTATTACTTACTTCGATTACTTCAAAAGTCCAAGAAAAGTCTAAGAGTAAGCATATGGAACAATCGTAAGAATCAGTCCCTTGTATCGCTGAACATATCTTTTAGATTCAAGTCAGTTAGTAATAGTTTGCAAAACAAAGTAGACAGTAAGTCCTGCAGCTGCTAGTAGGAAACGTACTTAAACGGAAGTGCATCAAGAAAACACGACTCGTCCACAACTCTTGTCGAATTACAGATTGTATAAACCACGAAGAAAAGAAGTTTTCCCCTTCCTTATCCTTGATGATACTCCCATTGATGTTACTGTATATGTACGAGGATCAAGCTAAAAAGAAGTCCTAATTGTAATACGTCTTTGATAGGACGAGATCAGTGTGTTTTGGTGCAAGGAAGCGCGTTCGAGAAACATGACGCGAACGCGTCCTGTCTAAGCAGTTGCCGAGACCGACGCACGCGGCTAGTGTAGAGGAAGCTCGACGCAGACGCTCCATAAGGCACGTGAAAAAAATTCGGTATCTGGTAGATCCTTTTTCGGCGTTTTCATAGTCGTGAACGCTCACCTCCCTAGTCATCCGAAGTGGACTGCGACGTCGAGCAGATCCGCACTATAATTCTCGTGCCTTTTAGGCAGGCGTATAAGAGCGGGACGGTTGGCAGCCGGTGGAGGTTTATGTATTATAAGACTCTTAATCCGCCTGCTACTCTGCTCTACTAACAGTGGCAACTCGGAAGGTTGCTGACTGGCCTGCTTCAGCTTTGAAGCTTTAGCTTTGAAGCCAAATGGCCAAATTTGGCGGTTGCTCATGCCAATCTCGGCAATCATGAGGAGTCCGCAAGATTCTATGGGTCCGCTTCTTAAGGGAGGGAGAAATCCTTGCAGAATTGCCAACAGGTGGTGGGATCGCAATGGCATGAGCAGTTTCCACGCGACAAGATGATCAAACATGATCGGCAGACATGATGGGCAGACACGATGGGCAGACACGATGGGCAGACATGATGGGCAGACATGATGATCTATCTTCCAGGAGGGATGACTCCTCACCCATATAATCGTTTCGCATTTGATATCCTTTTTTCGCATTAGATATATGTCAAAGATAATATCTCGATCTTCTGCTCTGACAAAGACGGTAGATAACTACTACTGCAACCTCTTTCCTTAATCTGCATTGCTTTCTCTTTTTCGATTCTAAATCATTCGTCTTTTTTTGTCTTAAGCCCGCTCTGTTTTGCTTTCTAGACTGCACCTCGTGGCGGGAAAAGCCTGCCATTGGAGAATGAACACCTCACTGTACTATGAGTCTGATGGAGGCGCCACCAGATGAAATTCATGGGATATACTAAAATTTTCTGAAACTACTTCTATTGATGAGAGGGAAGAATTCGAGAGAAGTGTGGTAGGAATGATGTATGAGAGGTTGTGTTAATAGTGTCGAATGTCATCATGAATTCTCGAACGTGGTCCACCGACATCATGAGCGGGAATCACCGAGCGAGTTGTTGCATTATGTAGATATGGGTCGTTATTTGTGGAAAATTTTTAGAATCTCAATCTTCTCTATTTCTATCGAAGATAACGAACTTCAGGACAATGGAGTAAGGAGTTGACGTCAGGCTCAGGACCGGGCGCATTATCTTACACGCAATGATTATTTTGAACAAGTATTCGTTTTCGTTGAGAATCTTTCATCTTCCTCAGAAGTGATGGCGCCTTTTTCGTCCTCATCTGAGTGCCCTTGCTTCATCTCTTATTTCGAGGAAGTCTCGTGGATCAGCGAGGATGGTGCTATTAAAATACCTCGTCACTCCAGCAATGGCACACGACTACTTTCCAACAGATACAGGAGACGGCCACGTCGCTCTTTTCTTTCTCTATCAGCAACCGCTCTCAGCCTAGTTGCGAATCCAACGTCTCAGTCGCTAGTAAGAGACGTCCTTGCCGGTGACGTGATCGACTCTTGCCGAGAGAGCATCAATAATTTCTACTTTTTAAGCACCGAAGATTGATAGTTGGAAGTAGAAGACACTTGCTTCATACTCCCAGGCACTGCTATGTACAGCGTCTTCCTGGCTTGGTTTCCTTTCATCTAGGATTCTCTAATCTTTGGCCTTTACGAAGACGAGATCGATGGAGTACCAGTCCTCACAAAGGCTGATCCGGATACGAACGATACAGTGCAACTGGAATGGGCTAAGTATGCTCAATGCATTCGCTACGTCAGAAGGGATCCCTTCATTATGGCAACTAAGGGTAACGGTTAGAGTTAGACAAAAAGCAAAAAACGCTGTCCATCTCAGGAGAACCACGATTTTTTCTGAGTCTGCTAGCCTAGGAACGCGGAGTACTACTTAGAAGGGAGGGGCGTCATCAACAGTTTCTGTGATCTATATGCGAACCGTATCGTCGTGCCCGCCGTAGAGGTTAATAGTCAAAGACAACACCCAAACTAAATCCAATCCTCTAATCCCTCCGCTCGCGAGTATCTCGAGAGCACCCCACCAGGGTACTCCGTTGCCCTAGGTCGCCAACATCCGGTGTTGCTGACGCCGGCTAAGCCTGATTTGAGCAGATATTTTCTGATCCCGGCGTTGGATTTTGTGGTGGGTGGCTTCGTCAAGCACAGTGGCGTCTACGACGTCACGGAGGAGCACGTCTTGCGCACACTGGTCAGAGAAAACGACTGCGTCATCGAAGTCGGCAGCAATATTGGGAGTTACATTAGGCTGGAGGGAGAGTTCCCTTTGCTTTCGCTGTTGTTTTGATAGATGAGATTGGCCAGCGAAGATATTCAGTCAACAATTACCAATCCCTAAGTTTGCTGCATTGAAAAGACGTCACATAATGTTGTTACTCATTAAATATCCAATCCCGATCTCAAAAATTGTTACTTCTAGTGCTAGACCCAAGATCCTATTCTAATCTTGCAGTAGTACTTGCAGATGAAGTAGGAGTGAATGGAAGGGTGTACGCCTACGAGCCCTTTCGGAAGATATTTCACATCATGAACGCAAATCTGGCTTTACAAGGCTTCGGAAACGTGGTAACACGACAGGTGGGCATGTCAAATGTGACGATGTTATGAGCAAATTTGTGATCATCTGATTTATAAAACATTGAAAATCATCGACATGAACAATAATCATGGTTCTGAGGAGTTTCACATATAAGTAGCTAGTCAATGTCAAGTGCATGAGGATGACTAGTTTTTGACTCGCCTTATTGTTCACGTTCTACTGTCTAATTTTTCTCAAACACAAGCTTCCTACCGGATTCCCTCAAATAACAAGTCCCCACCCACCCACTCCCTGCTTCCCACACCAAAGGAAGCAAGAAAACCAAACCAAATCCCATCGTCCTCCGTTCACTTTCCTTCCAGAGCGTGAACGCCTCATATCTGAACCCTTTCCCCTTTCATACTTCTTCAAGAGTGTGAACGCACCCGATCTGAACGACTATATCAATCTTGGCGCAGCAAGAGTGTTTCACCAGCAGAAGCCCGAGATCGCGCACGTTCATTTTGATGGCATGGAAGAAATCGAAGTGGAGACTTTAGACAACCTTTTCCAACGTGGAAACATAAAATGCGATTTGACTGTGGTCAAGATTTATGATTCTACCTGCTCTACTTGGATAGAAGAAGATTAAGATTTACTTTCACAACATGATGAGGGAAAAATAGAAATCCTCGAATAGAATTTAGAATGGATACAACCCGATCACCGACATGACCAAACCGCTTTTTTAGGGTGTTAGATTGCAAAGACTACTTGGCCAATTGGCGACCACTGCTAGCTCCAGGAGGCTCGTTGATCTTTATTTCTCTCCCTTCCTTTCATACTCCCGACACGGAGGGCATGGAACTTGAAGTGGTGCAGGGTGGCTTGAAATTACTCGAGACGTATTCGCCCATTATCTACGTCGAATCTCAGCCGTACTTCGCAGACGGTGACAAACGATTCGTTAACTTCATGGAAGAGTTATGGAGATAATCATGTAAACAGCTATTAGTTGTAGTCTAGCACTATTAATTTATTAGTTGTGTTACTAGCACTATTAGATAATCATGTAAACAGCTATCAGTTGTAGTCTAGCACTAGCGCTAGCACTAGCAGGCATACATCCTTGAGTCAACAACTAGCACAACACCAAGTCAAAGCAAGGTTGAAACAGAATCTTCCACTTCCACTACCATCCAATCCAAAAAAAAAACATGAAATAGACGCGAAGAGTTCTTTTCTAAAGCCAGAAGCCTCATACACCTGCCGACCGGTGCAGAACCTAGAGATGCATGAGATTTTGTTGTGTATTCCTCATGCGCGCGCAGACTACTGGAACCACAGACTCGCGGATGACTTCAGAAACGGCTAAACAAGAAGAGGCAAACTGCGGATGACTTCAGAAACGGCTAAAGAAGGGAAATAGTAGAGGCAGATAGTTGTTGTTCAGTGACCAGGAAGTTTTTACATGGTGAACAAGATTAGGAAGGTGGGAAGAAGTGGATATATTATTCGGTAGATAGGATTTGTTCTTGATGAAGGGTTAGCAACCTGTGTTGTAGTCACATGTTTTTAAGCGACGACAAAGAGAAAGATCAGACTTCTTGAGAATAAAGGTATCGAAAGATGAACGAAGTAACTGAAGGTTTGGGCTTCATGAACTCAACATGAGATAATTGAAGAGCCCAAGCCATTGACGACATCAACATCATGAGACATTCCCTTGTGATACAGCTACGCATTGTTCCATCACAATTTGCGATCCTAGGATCTCGACAGATCGGAAAGGAGGCAACAAGAATCAGAAGGGAATTTAGGAAATTGAAAGAGGCGGAAGAGGGCGAATAAAGAGAGGCTTCAGCAAAAAGAGGCTTCAGACTTCACAACGGTGAAAATATAGGCCAAAGACCTTACTTACTCTCGGCAATGTAGACCTAGAACCTTGATCTTCTTTTGTTACGCAAGCACTTATATGAACCTACTTATGTATTCATTTTTTACAACAAGCTAGTGTTAGTTAGCACTAAATAGACCAGCAAAATGCTGAGGCACGCAGCTAGTTAAGTGCTAGCACTGCTGTTTTTGACCAGTGCTTTGCAGTACGCGTTCGGTGATTCGCCGACATTGAAGAAGCGACATGCAGTGTACCGGCGCAGCGATGAAATTCACCCTCCTTATGAGACCACTGAAAAAGGTAAAAGACGAGGAAATGAAAATATTGAATCTGAATCTGATCCGGGGTTTCATCTTTGAAGCGCAAGTAATACCGAAGGTTTTTCTAGTGTGATCAGAAGTTCATGTGGTCTTATTTAGTCGTTTTAATTTCTATATTTTCGTTTTCCATATGCTGGTTGTCCACCGGACACTGCATCAACTCCACTACTGCTCTCTTTCCTACTTCCCCACTCTCTTTCATGCTTCCCCACTCTCGTTTCTTGCAGTTTCAGAGCGTGCAAAACGGCCTGAAGAGGAGGAGCACAAAGAGCTATTCAACTACGGCGATGACGGCGAATTGCTGGGTGATGGTTTGTCAACACCTGTCAGCTAATGTCTTTATGGAGGTTAAAACAAATTCCGCATTTATGTTTGGTAAAAATCGTCGTTAGGCAGCTTGCCGAATGGATTCACATCGTCATCATGTTTGGCAATCGTAACCGCTCCACTGATGTAGTACTACCGATGCCTCGTCTCATGGTATCCTAATTCTTCTTGTAGCAGCGTCTTCGACCGTTTCTAACCTACCGCAGCCGGTGGTTCCCTGTTACAGCTATCACCCGGGATCGTGACGATACCGCACTCCAAACAAGGCGAAAAGACCGGAACCACTCAGATGAGCAGGACGAGTGGTGGGTGAGGTACTCGTACTACATCTAGTTCTGGTTTTTGCGTGGTGACGTGACCACATACTTGTTGTATTACATCATGATCTTCCCTGCCTTATCATCTTACGCCTGATGTCTCTCCAACAAATTTTCCTCCAGATAATTTGGCTGCGGCTCTCGCAGACCCGGAACCTATCAGTGTATAAGCCAAGTAAAGGGGAAGATGGGGATGTGATACGAACGCAGCAATGAGATTGAATTGATAGAAAAAAATGTACACCTATTCATTGAACTCGAAACGAACGACACTGATATTGAATGAACGCACAACTACAGCTGAAGTACTTACTACAAATGAACATACAACTTCTTCTGACGAATTTTGGTTGTGTCGAAATGGATGCTATACATAGAAGTTCTTTTAATAATGCATTACGGCTTAACTACTTCTGCGACAAGCAACTTACAAATCAATGAGTACTAAGCTTCTACTGACGATGACTTCATCAGGCTTTCCATATATAAAATGCCAACCCCAAGAGAGACCTGACTGCTGCAGAGGACCATATGTGTGCTAGAAACAAAATCTATGTGTAGAAAGATAAACCCGCTGAATGAACACTTCGCCTTCTAGAAAGAATCCGCATGGAAAACCAAACGGCTTTCATCGCGACACTCTTTGAAGATGGTGTCTTCATCAATCTATCATCTGCTCTGTCCTCTTAAAAAGATACAAGTGTGCTGCACTGAGGTTGAAAACAATCTTCAATTTTGTTCTTGCCAGCACCGCAGGCAGCTAGGGCCATTCGAGTGCGCGGGTGGAGCTCCTCCTCTCCACTCTGTCCATAGCAAAGGGTTCTCTCGATCTCTCATTTCGGTTCAAGGTGTTCGCACTTTCCTCATACCAAAAGATATCTATGGTTGATCTTCCAGTTCAACAGCAGTTGTGCAGGATCTAAATTCAGAACTCGGGACGCTCACTCTCTGTCTCAAATACAAGGTTTTCTTACAACAACTACTAACTTCTTCAGGTCGGTGGAGGTAGTGCTAGTTACCGTAGAGGAGCTCAACATCTTAGAGCTTGTCATCGGTCTTCTTCCCTAGTTGTACTAACATCAACAGAATGAAGAAGTTAGCCTCGTCTCTTGCTGCGGAATTTCCCGTGCCACGGTCTCTGGCAAAGTTTCGGAACCGCACGCAGGCACAAAATGGCTTCCTCCAGTGGCAACTTCGGGATGTGGACCTCTCGGATAAGAGGCAGAGGATTGTTATGCTGGGTCATTGAATGTCTAAAGAGGACGAGAGAGCATGAAGATGAAAATCACTTTTCATTTAATATAGCTTGTCGTAGGAGGTAGCTGCTTTCAACATTATCATTTATGGCTTCGCCACGGAACTACAATTATATCCCCCATAATGCACGAGGACCAGCTCTAAACCTTGCGTCACCTCATCTCTCTTCGCTTTACCATCTGGAACGAAAGGGAGACTGGAACTTTCTTGGGCAACACCTAGTGAACACGGTAAGCTGCGGTTTTGGCGAGAGACGCATGGGGGACAGCAGCACTCACAACCTTCTATTAAGAGAGGATCCTGCGATATTCTCTTATGTATTACACTCTTTGGATTAAAATGTTGTGTTTGAGAACGAAGAAGATGACATGTATCCAAAGATCATGAGGCAGCACGACTATCTATTACAGCGCTCCTGTACCTCTATGTGTGCTCATCCACTTGAGGCACGACGATCTAGTACGGCGCTCCTGTACCTCTATGTGTGCTCATCCACTTACTCCTCTAATCCGATGAAAGTCCGCGTTAACGGGCAGACATTCAATAGCATCGAAGAGGCAGAAATATCGAAGCTAGTGAGAAACGATGAGGGCACGATGGTTCTGGATTCGCTGGACGTAGACCTGCTAGAGGAAGCTGCTTCAAGGGATGTAGTTATGAAAGAAGTTCGAGTTCGACCGGAATGATAGTCGTTTTAATTTCTATATTTGCGTTTTCCTTGTTATCATGGTTGTCCACCGGAAGAGAGGAATTTTTAACTATGGCCTGCTCAAGAGAGATTTTACTGTCACTGTTAGCCTCAAAGTGAAAGAGGATTTAACTGTTTCCTCAAGACAGGAGGATGTTGTAGCTAGGATACAAGATGATCTAGTTGAGACAAAGAGAGTAAATGAGAAGAGCATGATAGATATCCTCCTGCTTCTAATAAAGGAGTTAGGACTTCTGTCCTCTAGTCGACAGATGTATCACAGGTCTTTTTTCGGCGTTCAGTTATTGTCGTTGCCATTAGTTGTTTGTGTTCACCATCGTCCATGACTTAGGATTAGAAAGCGTTCTTGCAAAACGAGATCCCTAATTCAAAGCCTAAAACCGAAACGGGCAGACGGAGAGCAACTGGAGAAGATTTGACGACAGAGCAGTCAGTCGAAGTAATAGGAGATCTTGCCGCTGTTTGGCGCGTGCGCTGGCCTGGTCTTCTGGGTAGAAGAGACAGCGGCTCCGGCATCAATTTAGAGGATTTGTTCGGGGAGACGCCTTCAGCTAGTTCTTCCATGTCTGGCTGTGCTGCAGACCAGGGCTCAAAAGTTTAAGAAAACCAAATATATTTTGATATGGTGGGATTCACTCCACCTGCCGCAAAAGCAAATTGCACGAGAAAAACTTCTACTCGCTTTTTCCTCACAACTACAGCCTCTGCTAGTATAAGAATAAGTGGTGTCTCTCTCTCTCTCTGCCTTCACATCTAACTAATGCTAAGTGGAGGAGCCAGCACGCCAGCAACCGCTTCATCTTCTGCGCGTACGTCGTCTTCATCGAGTAGCTCTTCAAGTTCGTCGGCACATTCCCCGAGCCCTTCTTCGGTGAAAATAGCGAGTAATCAGCAATATTGCAATTATGGAGAAGAGCCACAATCTATCATCTCAAAAGTGAATCTACTGTTCTAGCATGATCTTCTAACTCTATTCTCCTACTCAAACCGTTTAAAATGTACTGAAAACTTGATAATTTTCATTTTTTCATCAGAGTAGACAAAGAGAGACGTATCATTCGTAGGAGGTTCTCTTGTCTCTAAATACAGCCTGGGCCTGCATCCGGTAGTCAGGCGTTTCGTTTCAACATTCCCTTTCTATCGCAACGTGCCGCTAGCTCACAAGCCGAGGGAGGAACTAGGTATCATCTATGAGTATAGTATTCTCCCTTACTTTTTCTTCCTAGTTAGCTTGGCTCCACCCGTAGTATAGTATTCTTCTATTGGCTGGTGCTGCAGCGTGTGTGGATTAATAAAATAGTGATCTCAATCCTTACATCTTTATTACCACTTACTATGGCTCTTTTTCTGTCCGTAAGTATGTATTCCACACTGACCACTCGTCTTCGTGATCAACGGCATGGATTTCCTCTTCTAGCCTGTTTCTTGAATCATCGAACATGGTTCATCTTTCACCCTTCAGATCATCCTCGACAAGTTTGCGTGAGCCTTTAGTCTCGACGCCATTTCGACTCTTTCATGTTGGCCTAGGAGACTTCTGGCTAGAGTTTCTTCCGATGCACCCACACCGAAACTTCGGAACTTTGTTTTTCTATGAATGATAAAGATGAGGCTTAGAAGTAGTAATGTTGTACTTCCCGTATTCTACTTTATGAAATTAGTGAGAACACCAACACTGTTTTTGTAAGTTACTGAGAATTGATTCAAGAACCTGATGGTGTACTCAATGCAGAATATCTTTTCATGATTGACTCAATACATTTTTTTTGCAGTGATTCAAGAACTGATGAAGATGGTGGATCACACGTAGTGGATTCACGATCCTCGCAACTTGCTTATACATACACCACCTCCAGTGGTGTATGTTCCTCAACACCACCTTGTTCCCCAACACCCCTTCATGCATTCCGATTAGGGTATCCGGATTTGGCTGTGCGGGCGACACTTTCTGTCGGGTCGTCATTTCGGAAGTCAGTGGTGGTCACCGGTCGGTCGGCACTAGAAGAGGATCTAGAGAAGGACGCGTGTTTGCAGGTGAACTTTGACGTCGCGGACGCTTGGGATACGGCCAATAGTGGTTTGTCTTTCAAAGTCGAACTGGAAGAAATCTTGAACTTGCCACCTAAGCTGAGGGACTTGACGCGGAATTGAAGCCATTTGTTCTAGTGCAGAGCTAGTGCTCAATCTCTGAGTAATCACCGTCTAGGCATATCGCATTATTTCCTAATATTACATGATCGTGATTCAGGGAAAGACTCGTAGGTCCAATCCGAGTAGAGAATTTGGATTTTTGCGCATTCCAGAGATGAGAGAGCTAAGATAATGACCTAGCTTTTGTTTCCACCTCTTGAGGATGTTCTTACGCGCATTTCCTTGTGGCTCGAAATTGTCATTCACGCCTTCAAGCTCTCGGCACTTTTCTCTATCAACTTACCAGTTAATATTCAGGATGAAAATTTTTGATTCTCACTTTTTTTTGTTTTCGACCGACGCAAGAATGGGGATCGTGTTTTGCGTGTTGTAAGTGTAGCTGAGCTTCCCGAACAAAATTCCATCTCAATTTACAACAAAGTGCTGAAGCTGAAGATGATGACCCTTTCTGTAGAAGACGCAGGTCCAAATTGTGACCAGAATCAAATTGTGACCAGCATGAGTAGGATGTAGCCAGAATATCACCTCCTCCAGTCCAAGGATTTTATAGCCACACGCCGTCGAGTACCAGAGATTATAGAAAGAGAGACACTCTTCAGACAGAGAGACGCCAAGAGAAGGGTATCTTGAGATTGAGAACGTGAGTTGGGTACGAGTTGAGTTCATGATGGACATGTTGTTGGAGAGACGGAGACTTGCAACTCTGTATTTCTAAACGAGAGAAATATAGCCCGTGACGTCTGTTGTGATTTGCACCTCCTGCCATCATCCATTCAGCCCACTCACCTGAGTAATCATCGTTCAAGTTGATTTGCAGCTCAAGGTGTGTTGTTATGCCCATCTTCATGTAGGGCTAGCACAGTATATAAGTAGCTCTTTTCTTTTGTGTCGCCGACTCTGACATCTTCTTCTACAAGAAAAAGGATGAAGCAAGGCTGAAAAGAGGAACAGCGAGAGTTTGCGGAGGACTGCCGCTGAGGTGGTTTTGCACTGGCTACTTGTACTTAGAACTTTTGCCTGTGTGCTTCCTATAGCCGGACGTCGAGGCGGAATCAATTATGATTACTAGTAGCTGTTTAAGTTGTAATTTTTAATACATTTTATGAAGTTTCATCTGGATCTAATGGTAGTAGTAGCTGCGTCTGCGGCAATTGTCTTCGTATTTTCTGCGGAACTATAACCTTCAGCTTCACCTCCTTGTTCAGATAGTCCATGATCCTTTTCTTGTGAGTACAAGAGAAGTATCGTACCATTGGCGAGGCTTTCACGAAAGAAGAGCACATCGTCAACAGGGAACTTCTATCTATCAGTCTTCTCTAATAGAAAATGCAGTGCAGAAGGGAGAAGTATTGGGCAATGCCTCCTCCGCGGGGGAGGGGGTTGCTATTTTTAAGACATGCAATTTGTGTAAAAATGGTGCACTTCCTCAAGAAGTGAGTCTTGTGAAACATGGCCACAATCTAGCTTCGTGTCCATCGTCAGCCATCATGTCACCCGTGAATCAACTCCCAAACTGCTGCACTACTATTAGTGGTGCCCATGTATTGTTATTACCGAAGAGCGCGACAAGAGTTTGTCGTACCTCCTCACTGCTGTACTAGTAGATAAGTAAATAGCACCTATTGCTATCTCCGAAGAGCATCGACTTTACCTCCTCGCTGCTGCACTATCAGAAGTACGTACTTACTTATTGTCATGATTGCGCTATGTATTATTGAACTTGAAGAACACAAACTTTATCTCTTATATGCTGTACTACTACTAGTAGCCTTTACTTCTATCTCCAAAGAGCAGAAAAATGCAAGGAACTTGTGCTGCTAGGTGGAAGTGAGAACTCCTAGTCACAGGTGTTGAAGCGTCAGACCTTCTAGGTATACTCGTCCGAGCTGGGTGAAAATAGAATTTTCAACATATTACTCTCCTAGTAGTTGTACGTTCTACAAGAGTTCTACAAGAGATCAACATCGTGCTTGATGTGCAATCACCCCTGAAGATACTCATGAGTAGTTATTACTATACTTGACAACATGCATGATGTTGATTCTTGTATCCTCTGACTCAATTCTGCACTGGCATCATACTTCGTGTTGATTACTATGCTTTCCTAAGAATTCGTGTAGTAGAGGAGTCTATACGCCGAAGCGGAGCAGTCACCTTGCGTGATGACGAAGCAGAGGCGCACCATCCTATCCTATCATCTTAGTCCAGAGGGCTACGTAATCCTATAAATATGTAATTTCCATCGATTTTCCGCTCTAATTCCGTTTCTGCTAGGATGCTGTTTATGGGAGCATGGCTCCGCTTATTGGCGAGGCCGCAACCTGCCAAGCACTTCCGGCAAGATGTTATCGGACACTGATGATTATGGCTGCTTTCTAAGAGACACATTTTTTTGCAGAGACGTGCAGAAATATCATTTGGACCACCTTGGAGTACTTACAAATCTTCAATTATAAGAGACATTTTTTAGCGGCTGCGTCTGCAGCAATTGTCTTCATCGTTTTTTAAGAGAGAGACACATTTTTTTGTGTAATGATCACTCTCTTGGGTCCTCTTCGGTAGTTTCCATCATGAAGAAGATAGCTGCTTTCTTCACGATTAATTTCATCTTTGGAGGCTGCATTGCAATTCTAGACTGACTACAAAGATGTAGATGCAAGAACGCATCTTCTATGTAATTCATCTATTCCACCTCCGGATTGACTACAGAGTCAGAAACTCCTTGAAAGTGTCTATCCCACACTGGAATAGACACTACAATGCCTGTATTAAAGTTAGTATCTAGTCCGCCACTTGAATAGACACTACAATCGTATCTATTCCACACTGGAATAGTTATTGCAATGCCTGTATAGATACGAAAAAGAGGCAGTGGTCAAGAGTGACATTCTTGTCACGACCACCTTGTACTTACCGGCTTGTTCTTGTTTTTTGTTCAGCATATATTTTTTGTTCCTAGAAGATGATCGAAAGTTGTATTCCACACACAACTTGTAGACGTCTACAATTTGTAGTACTGATTGGGTTAAAAACTAATACTCCTACTACTACTTGTTCTACTAGTAGCACTACTTCTCCTCCTAGGGAAAACCTACTAGTTGTACTACAACAAATCAGGACTCTTAGGCTTATCCTCTATTCGTAGGTTTTTCCCTACTGGCAATGCATTTGCGACAACAGATCAAAATGAATATTGGATAGTAATAGCTCTAAAATCTTGCTCGTAAAGGCGAAGAGCAGGACTCTGTGGAGGAATACGAAGCAGATGGGGAATTGGTCACTACTTCCAAGAATCCGGAACAGCATGATGGTCCTAAGGGGTCTTCGCAAAAGGGACAAGCCACGTCGTCGCAAAAGGCACGACAAGTGAAGGCATCTCAAATGGGTGGACGAGTCAAGTCATCTCGGAGGGCACGACAAGAGAAGTCACCTCAAAGGGGACAAGTGCCGTGGTCGCGAGAGGGACAAGTGGCATCTCCAAAACCACAAGTAACGTCATCTCAAGGGGGACAAGAGGCATCTGAAAAGGCAATTGCGGCACAGCGGGATTCATCGAGCCAAGATCCTGAAGAGCAACACGTGGTCGATGATGAAAGATTATGGGACACCTACAGAAGTTTAAAAACAATGTTGAAGATGATCTTCTAGAATTAGGTGTGGAAGGAGACCTATTTTTTATGCGACTGTCGAGTGAAAAACAGTGCTGGGTGATAATAGTGCTTGAAGGCCTTATAGACATAGCTCTGTTGTTTAGATGTAGTGGATATTTCAATTTTTTTAGCTAAAAAGAACCTAAGATTAGCATAGTACGAGAGTCCTCTACAACTAGGATAAGGATTACTTAGCTACAAAAGGATCACTCTTTTCGCAATTTTTCTAGTGATCAAACCTCCAAAGTAGACAAGGAGCAGGCTTTTACTTTTTTAATAATAACAAAATTCTCCTTTTCCGTCTGTGTATAAATTGATAGAGCAGAAGAGATTCCTCAGAGCAGAGGACTTTCCTTCTCCTTCTGCGTAGATATTGAGACAAAAGAAGCTACTCCTTCTGCGTATTTAGTAAAAGAGCAGCAGCTCACTTCTTTTCTTCTGCGTATGTACTTAGTAAAACCGCAGAAGCTATGCACTCCTTGTTCTTTTGCGTATCTAGTAAAAGAAAAAGAGCAGAAGCCCATCCTTTTTCTTCTGCGTTTTTAGTAAAAGAGCAGAAGCTGGCTCATCCGTTTTCCCCTGCGTATTTAGTAAAGCCGCAGAAGCTCTTCCTTTTTCTTCTGCGTGCTAGACTTGAGCGCCCGGTAGCTCTCCTCCCACTAGGATCATCCACCCCCGGCACGCGCTTCCCCAATCCCGGCGCGATTCCGCTTCCCCGGCTCCTCCCTCCCCCGCCCGCCAACCTTCTGGCGGCGTTGATCGCTGGGGCAAGAGCCTGGCGGACGGCGTGCGGCCATTGATTAAAAAGGTACAGGCCGAAGCCGTTGGTTTGTCGGTGTGCTCTTCTTTTGTTAGGTTATTTGGCCTTCTTTGCGTGCAAGTTGCAGCGCTCGACTTTGCAACTTGTCGAGGTTCCTCTTCTTGTGATACAGTCAGACTTCGGATGGGAATTTGTCAGATTTCGTCTTTATTGGATATATTCAAAGCTTTGGGCTTCCAGTCTCAAGTTTGAAACTTTGAGACATTGGGGCGCAGCCTTGAATCTTAAGCGTTCAGCCTTGGGCTTTTAGCCTGGGGCCTTCAGCTTCGCGCATTCAGTTTTGAGCTTTCAGGCTTAGCCCTGATGAAGGCCCTCAAGCTTCAACTTTGGGCTTTCGGCTTTGAGCTTTCAGCTTTGGGCCTTCGACTTCGGGCCTTCAGCTTTGAGTTTTCAACTTTGAGCTTTCAGCCTTGGGCTTTCAACTTTGAGCTTTCTGCCTTGGGCCCGTCGACTTTGGGCCTTCGGCTTTGGGCTGTCTGGTGTGGGCTTTCAGCTTGACACTTTAAGGCGCAGGGCTAGCCAATTTCTGGGCCGGCTTTCTTTCTCAATTTTTTGAGCTCATTCAAACCGTGCTGGCCTTGGCTTTATCGTGTAGGGCTTTCTGAAAATTGGTGCCCATCTGCGTGGAGTCAGGGCTAGCCAAGAGCTCCGCGGCCGTTTTTCAATTTTTTGGGTTCGAATTCTATACATGTTGGCTCTATCGCGTAGGTTAAGGCTTTAACCTTCGCGCCCATCTGCGCGAGGTCAGGCCGGCCCGCTTAACCAATTCCCAAGCTTCGCAGGCTCATAGGCTTGCGCGTTCATTAGTTTAGTCCATACGTGGCGCTGATGGTGGTGGTGGTGATGATGGTCATGATGGTGATGGTGGGTGATGGTGATGGTGATGCAAGCCCGCCGATCGGGTGGGGCGGGATGTGTAAGCCCCTAAGTTCGTAGGCGCAGGCCCATGGGCTCCCAACTTCGGAAAGGTCGGAAAGCTTGGAAAGCTCGGAGCGTTTCGAAAGCTGGGAAAGCTGTGAAAAGTTGGGGGAGAGTTAGTTGCGAAAGGTTGGGAACGTTAAGAAAGTTGGGAAAGCGGGGAAAAGTTGGGGAAGTTCGGAAAGCTTGGAAAGCTCGGAATCAAAGTCAGGGAAGCTGCGAAAAGTTGGGAAGCAAAAGCTGCGCAAAGTTGGGGACGCTAAGACAGTTGGGAAATTTGAGAAAGCTGGGAGAAGCTGGGAAAAGTTAGGAAGCAAAAGCGGCGAAAAGTTGCGCAAATCTGTGAAAAGTGGGGAAAAGTTGTGAGAAGTTGCGAAAAGGTGCGAAAAGCTGGAAAAAGTTGCGACAAGTTGGGAAACGTGGCGAAACAAAAGCTGCGAAAAGTGATGGAAAGTTATGAAAAGCGGGGAAAAGTTGCGAAACAAAAGCCGCGAAAAGTTGGAAAAAGTTGGGAAACAAAGCCAAAAGCTGGGAAAGTTTGGAAAGTTCTGAAGTTTGGAAAGTTCTGAAGTTTGGAAGTTCATGACTGAGTCAGAGGTGGGAGGTCGAGAGTTTGGCGGGGTCGTTGTTGTTTTTTAGTTTGGCTCTTTTATACTAGGGACGTTTCACCTTTGGGCCCCACCCACGTGGCAAATGTAGTGGGCTAGAAAGTTCTTACTGCAACAAGATTGATTTAGCTTCCTTGACTATTTTGAAAACGAGAAAGAGAGAAGAAAAACACTCAAGCAGTTTGAAAGGGTCAAAGAGTTGCAACGCCGAGCGTGGACGAGAATAAGAATGGGCGCCGCTCTTCGTCGCTGTTGCATTTTTTTAAGATGTGAAAGCCTTTACGCGTGTACAGTAAAGCGAGCCCACACCTGGCCCAGCCCACCAGAGTGAGCAGCGAGCAAGCCAAGCCACGCACCCGAGAGAGCTCGCCGCTGCCGCTTCAGCCGCGAGCTTGGTTCGACCTTGTCTTGCATGCTTAGGACAGCTCAGCCTCGCGAACCTGAGCCCGAGCCGGGCCTCGCGGGCGCGGCCCCTTGCGGGCCCGGCTCCGTGCGAGCCCAGCTCCGTGTGAGCCCGGCACTGTGTGGGCCTGGGCCATAACGTGCCCCGCCGCCCCGTGCGAGCTCAGCTGGCATCGCCGGCTCCGTGCGAGCCCGAGCCGGCCCCGTGTGAGCCCAGCCCCGTGTCAGTTCAGGCGTGCCCCGTGCGAGCCCGTCCCCGTGCGAACCCGGACCCGAGCGAGCCTGGTCCCGCCGGCTCCGTGCGAGCCCAGCCGGCCCCTTGTGAGCCCAGCCCCGTTCGAGCCCAGCTCTGTGCGAGCTCAGCGGGCCCCCTGCGAGCCAAGAAGTGGGCCCTGTGCCAGCGTGGTTCCTCGTGAGCCCAGCTGGCCCCGTGCGAGCCGAGCGGGCACCGCGGGAGCCAGGCGGGCTCCGTGCAAGCCTGTCCCCGTCCAAGCTCCCCCGCGTGTGAGCCCGGTCCCGTGCAAGCTAGCCCAGCCGCGCGGGTATGAGCCCGCGCAGGCTCGTGCGAGGCCTGCCCCGTGCGAGCCCAGTCGGCCCCGTGCGAGCCCGGCCCCGTGTGGGCCCGGCTCCGTGCGAGCTCGGCGGGCCTTGGGTGAGTTCAGTGGCACCTGCGCGAGCCCAAGGCTGGGCCCGAACCATGCCCAGCGAGCCCGAACCGGCCTTGGCGAGCCCAAGCCGGCCCCGGCGAGCCCAAACCGGCCCCGGCGAGCCCAAGCCGGCCCCGGCGAG
>CAJINU010000053.1:189821-250498 GCA_905178165.1 Amoebophrya sp. A25
TCGGGATCTAAACCATCGGGATCTAAACCATCGGGATCTAAACCATCTGCCTTCGTCGTGTGTGTGTGGCGGTGTGTTTTTTTTTGAGCGTTTTGAAAATTGGTTGTTTATTGTTCATTTTGTTTTTGTATTAACATTTCATCTAACAGCAAACAGCTCTTGTTTTGCTCGTTACGTCGTCTGTAAAATACTACCCTATTATATCAAATATTTTACAGATCATGCACAAGGAGCTAGTGAAAACAAAGAGGACGATCCAGAGATCGTAGAGGATATTGCGATGGAGAGGACCTCAACAACTGCAAAAATTCCTCCTGTCGACGGACAACACTTGACAACCGACGTCGAGAAGAAAGCGGAGGATCATGATGCAGTCTCAGCTTCGGCGCCATTCGCTTGTAACAATTTGATACTTTGGGTATAGACCTGACCCACTCTTCTGAGTTAGGTTCCTTCAATAGAAGGATAACAGAATTGGCCCACTTTCGTTTTTTTTTACGCGGGTCCTTCCACGGGTATTACAGAGGTGACCCACGTTCACAAGCACATGGTGCTACTCCTCCCCTTCTATGTATTACACTTCATCAAGTTAATGTTGACCCATTACTAGTCATTGTTTTACGTGAGTGCCTCACTGTTAAACTCTTTGGAGATGAAGTCGGAACTGGAAGCTGACGCTTCCACTTCGATGGATACTTATGACCTTCTCAAGCGGGAAAGCCATAACTCAGACACGACAATGTTGTAAGGGAAAACGTGGTGAACAGAATTCCCACGGTTTAATACTATACTATTACTATACATAGATCATACTTCTCCCTCGTCATTGGGGACGATTTTTATTTTAGAGTAAGTAAAATATCGGGTTTCGGGTTGCTCGAGTTGCAACGAGTTACTCGAGTTGCCGAAGCGAAGGGCTTCAATTATGGAACGAGTTGCCACGAGTTGCCGGAAGGTATACGCTCCACCGGAATTTGCCGTAGCCGGGCGGTATGAGTTGAGAACGGTCCCGGCTGCGCGAAGTGAATAAGTGGCTGCTTTTGTTGTTGCTCTCTCACGAAAGGGGCAAGGGGTTGCGAAGGGCTCCCCAGCGAGCCCTTCCGGCTTTTTTTCTTGTATGTAGCGTGTGGGCGCGCGTTTGAAGTGCAGGCATTAAGGGGCCGACGGCTTCGCCTCGTTGCTGTTTTTGTTTGAGGGAAGAGAGTGTCGCTGTGGCTTGTCGTTGGGTCGGTGCCAGTCTCTCCCTTTTTTCTTCGGGTGTGTCCGTGGCCAGTGAATCTCTTCCGGGGCTGAGAGTGGGCTCCCGTCTGCTTTGGATAGCGGCCCACTCAGCCTCGAAGGAAGTAAGTAGCCTCGGGCATGTGGTGGATGCCTTGCGTGTTTGATCAAGTGGCTGGGAGGAGTTCCTGCGCTGAAGGTGGTTGCTCCCTCTCGTCTCTGGTGCGCATTAAGAAGAACAAGAACGCCAGGGATCGGAGGCATGGCGTGGAGTGTCGTATGCTCCTGCTAAGATGTCGCAGAGTCTCATAAAGCTGCGCCCGAAGGGCGCCGCGCAAAAAATTACGGTGAGCAACTTGAGCAACCCGAGCAACCCGAGAAACTCCACCCGTGACGGGCCAAAAAAATCCTAACTCTATTCTTTTATCTAGTACTATACCCAGTATGGTCATATCAACAACAGCGTTAAGGGCTCGCACGAGAATGCTGATCCTTATCTGTGCATGTTGGGTATGCTTAGTAACGTAACTAAGTCTGAATTTTCATTTTTACTACGCAGAATCTAGTCTTGTATCAGAAAGTAAAGAATAGCACCGATCAGCATTCTCAAGCCAACGCTTCTATTTCTGATCGCTTTTCGATGCTTTCTCGTACCATCGTTTTGCAGCTACATACACAAGTCTTGACTTAGTCAGGCGTGTTACCTATCTCAGCCTTTCACATGTAGATAATTTTTAGCTGAGCGAGCCTGAGGTTAGTCTCGGTAAGGTGCCCAGAGTCAGTGATCATCTGCTTTAGTTGGCAGTGTTTGCGTCTGAGCATCAGTTTGAAAATTAACTTTTTTAATGTTGTTGGAGGTCCGTCTACGTCGTGAAGCGCACTGCTTGTAGAAACGTAGCCACCACTCTACTATCAGATATTTCGCGGCTGCTGACATTAAGACTGGCGCACTAAAAGTTTGCAATCGTCCATCCTTGTCAACGATGCCCCTGCGTAAATAGATAGTCGTCCGCTACTTGTAGTTCGTGCAGCAAAACAAAAGGAAAGCGGTGACCAGACCGCTGAAACTAGAAATCTCACCCATCACCGAATTCAAGTTTTTTTCAATGAGTATCGGTTTAGTCGTTCTGGCTCAGTATGATTGTTAAGCGCGGAAAGATGCCAGGAATGGCGTTAAGTGTGCCACCTAATCGGCGAACCCTAATCACAACGCTCACTGCGCAAACCACGACCGGCGTACTGGCTGTCATGAGGTACCTGCGCCGTGAGGATGGACCCCCGAAAAAAGGCAAGGGCCCAGAAGCACCTTTATGGGATATTCACTCTCGTTTTTCTAGAAGATTAGATCCTGGATAGAAGGAACGGCACTCCAGGTGGTAGAGTGGGAGCAGCGCTCCCGGCCTGACTAGTCGTGGTCTCCAATTTAGATGGGCCATGCGCAAAGTGTATCATATTAAAACCTCGGATGGTCAAGTTTCTGCTCTTTTCGTTTTCCCTTCTGCTTTTGTTGAACAGCCGACGGATTTTTTAAAGCAAGGTCGAAGTATATACGTTCCAGGGCTCGGGGCTGAAGGCCCCTGCCCCGATCTAGGGAGGCGGCGGGGGGACCCTTTTTTCCGATAGACTGCCGGGCGGGAACGCCTCCAAGCGCCGACCTCCGCGGCTTCTTGCGTGTACCCTACAGAGCACAAGCCCCTGAGGCCGTTCAAGCACCGACGGCCGGGGGGTGGAAGGCTTCCAAAGGCGGAAAAGGTGGCGAGGCTTGAGCCTCTTGTTTTGTAGTCGCGTGTTCCTGACAGACCTCCCCCTCTGTGCGGGCTCCTGTCCTCACGGGGGAAGCCTCCAGAGGGATGGAGGCCGCTGAGGCGGGCAGCAGGTGACAAGGCTTGGCCCCCTTCGCTGTGCTGCGTGTCGTGCCTAACAGAACCCAGGCGGGCACGCTTTGCCCCCACTCCTCTTCGCCTTTGGTCCTCAACCTCACCGGGCGTCTGGTGGGGATGAGAGTGACGAACCCAGCAAAAGGGGCCAGGACCGTGGCCGCTTTTGGCGGCCTTCTATCTACCCCTGATCGGGTCCGCCCAAGAGTCGGGACGCCTGTGAGGTACACGCGGAGAGGCGTAAGGGGGCTCCGGCTTCGCTTTTTGAGGCTTACGCCACCGGAAATCACACCACCGCGGAAAGAAGGCCGCGCCGACGCTGCCGCAGCTCCATCCACAGGGGGAGGGAGGGGGAGGCCCCTGCAAGGCTTGGCGAGTGTCTTATAGACCGCAGAGAGACCGAATCTGCCCCCCTTCCCCCCCTACTCTAAGGCAGAAGCACGTGCTTGCTCCCATGCGTGACGCGTCACGCTTTTGAGCGTGACGCCGCGCGCCTGGCGGTCGGGACGTCCGTGGGTGGCTTGATGACCTGAGGGAACATCCGCGGGAGGCCTGACGACCTGAGGGACATTCATCCGGGGGGGCTTGACGATCTAAAGAACGCCTGGGGGGTGCTTGACTATCTGAGGAACATCCGCGGGAGACCTGACGATCTGAGGCACATGACCCGTGGGAGGCTCGACGATCCGCGGGACATTCTTGGGAGACCTGACGATCTGCGGGACACTCCCGGGGGGCTTGGCGATCTTCTGAAGGACATCCGCGGGCGCCCTGATGATCGGGGGAAGATCTGTGGGACTGGGGCGCTGATGATCTAAGTAGCGTCCGCTTGAGGCTTGGCTGTGCGTGGAACATCTTAGGGAGGCCTGATGATCTGAGGGCCATCCGCGGGAGCCCTGACGACCGGAGGAACATCCGGGCCGGGGGCAGCTTGATGACCTGGGGAACATTCTTGGGAGGCTTGACGGCCTGGGGAACATCTGTGGGAGACCCGACGATCGGAGGAACATCCGCGGGAGGCCTGACGACCTGAGGGACATCCGGGGGCGAACTGATAATCGGAGAAGCATGCTGGGGCGAGGGCGACCCAATGATAAAGACACGACCACGAAGGCGCCAGACAATGGCAGCGGCGTGGGGATGAGATACAGACCCAACCACGACAGCAAGGTAAGCCACCCGCAAAGGCAACGCCTGGCGGCTCATCCATGCAATGCGGGGCACATGCTCGCAACACTTTCGCAGGCACCTCACCCACCACACAGACAACACACCGCCACACCCTCCCACTGTCACACCCACGCCACGCCGTCACGCGTCGCGCCGTGGTCTTAAGTCACGCCGTCACACGTGACGACGCCACGCGCCACGCTCACACGCGTGAGTGACATTGCCACACGTCGCGGCGGCACGCCATGTCCTAAGTCGCGCACTTTTTGTTTGACACGCCCCAGCGTTTGACGCCCCACGCCACGCGCCCCGCCGTCACAACCCCACGCGCCTCGGGGTAGTCTTAGCTACGTGAGGCACGCCCTAAGCGTGTCGCACCCTCATGCGTTTCGGTAATTATGCTCTCACGCGTGTCACGCTCTTAAGCGTGTCGCGCTCTTATTTAAGCGCGTCTGTCACACCCTCACGCGCTTCGCTAAGACTCTCACGCGCGTCACGCTCTTAAGCGCGTCACGCGTCACGCCCAGCCAGGGGACTGCCTCGCGCGTCACGCTCCTATCACCTGGGGGAAAGCGCTCCAAAAAGCCCGCTTTTGGATTGTTATCTTTTTCTGTAGGCCGCTTTGCTGTCTATCTGATCGCGCTGCTTATGTTTTGTGGCTCGTCTGTGGTGCTGCTTTGTCGTCGTTGATAACAAATCCAATAACAGAATAGGGCGGCCTGCATTTGGGGGGGGGGTCTAATCCAGGCCTTATTTCTGTTATTTCGTCACCTGGAGGAAAGCGCCGCAAAAAGCCCGCTTTTGGATTGTTAACTTTTTCTGGAGGCTTTGCTGTCTTTTTGATCGTGTTGCTTATGTTTTGTGGCTCGTCTGGTTGTGTTGGCAGATACTAGCGCTGCTTTGTCGTCGTTAGTAACAAATCCAATAACAGAATAGGGCGGATTGCATTTGGGGGGGCCTAATCCAGGCCTTATTTCTGTTATCGCGTTTGTTATTGAATTGATAGCGGCGCTCTTGAGTGCGTTATTAATTCGTTATTGGCTTTGTTATTGGTTTTGTCGTGTTTCTTGGTGTTTTTGCGTTTGTTTTCGTCGTTTTGTGTTTTATGATTTAAAAACAAAGTGGTCGCTTTTTCATAACAATCCAATAGCGCCCCAATAGCGCAGATTTTTTTTGCGCCATGCAGGCTGTTACCGGCCACAGCTAACAGCCCCTGGGGGGTGTTGGTCTCGGGCAGACCAACTCGTGAGGGGTGTCGGGTGGTCATTTATCGATCACCCGGCCGCCGGTGGAGGAGGCGGCCTCTTTTTGCGGGGGCAGTCGAAATTTTTAGCAATTTTGTGAACAAAATCCCGGCAGCGTGTCCCTCTGAGTGAGTTGCGTTTGTTATTGAATTAATAGCGGCGCTTTTGGGTGCGTTACTGATTCGTTATTGGCTTTGTTATTGGTTTTGTCGTGTTTCTTCTTCTTGGTGTTTTTGCGTTTGTTTTCGTCGTTTTGTGTTTTATGATTTTTTTTGCGCCATGCAGGCTGTTTTTGGCCACAGCTAACAGCCCCTGGGGGGTATTAATCTCGAGCGGACCAACTCGCGAGGGGTGTCGGGTGGTCATTTATCGATCACCCGGCCGCCGGTGGAGGGGGCGGCCCGTTTTTGCGGGGGCAGTCGAAATTCTTAGCAATTTTGTGAACAAAATCCCGGCAGCGTGTCCCTCTGAGTGACTCCTAAGCGTGTCGCGCGTCACGGTGAGACACCCTCGCGCGCCATGCTCCTCAGGTGGATAGGACGCCTCCAGGGTTCCGCCCCCCCTTCTTGGTGCATATTCATTTTCATAATTGCATAACTTTGCATACACTTAGACAAAGCCACGGAGGCGCCATCTCTTATCTTATCCGTAGAACAATGATCTTGAAGCAGTGGCCACATAGATCTTTGCTACGTGCAGAGCATCTGAAAGAGGAAAGAGACGGCGCCTGGCCTCTTTAAATATGCATGGCGGGCGTTATAATTGCGCGCTTCTTGCAGTCCACAGGCGCTTACTTCTTAGGGCAGATGTCTTCATCTTCAGGCGGCGGGATAGAGGATCAGGCAGGGGCCTGCAGCGCAGTCCTCAGCAGGAAAGGGAACCCCCTTGGTTTAGTGGCGTAATGATGCGGGGAAGATAGGCAGCAGGGGTTCTGAGTGGTGGCGCGGGCGGTGGACTGGCCTGCCCCGGACCAGGCTAGAACGCGCAAAAGCGCACGGGAGCAGGGGGCCACCGCTTTCGGTGGCGGCAGCGATTATGCCTCTGGCGATCTGCTGCGGGCTTGCTTCGCGCCGCTTGTCTTGCGTTGGTGTGTAGGTTTCTGGGGCGTGCGGGGTTGTCCTTGTATGCTATCGGCGGGTGCAACAGAGGCGGGGCTTGTCCTGGTATTTCGACGGGATGCCCACTTGGTCATCCGGGGTTCCTCGCACTCTTGGTCGTGTCGTTGTTGCAACTTGTAGGGCAGCGCCTTGCGATGCTTGGTGGCTTTGTGCCTCTGACTCGTCTGAAAAGCTGGCGATGTTCGAGGCCCCGCGCCGGTTCGTTGGTTAGCGGGCTCAGCAGATCTTCCCCGCAAGCGGCGGTGGCGGGTGCTTCTGTGACTGGGCTTCGAAATCACGTCGCCGGGCCCAGCCTCGCTCCGCCGCCCGCGGCTTTGCCAGTTCTCCTCTGTTTTGTCGAGCGCGCCACCCAGCCGACGGGCCTATCAGAAAACAAGGCTTCATAGCTTTTGGGCCTTCCCGGAGCGAGGTTTTCTGGGCTCGGTTCGGTGTTGGTAGGAGACAGGGGGAGCTTGTACTAAGCTGGCGCCTGGCCTGGGCACCTTCGTGCAGCTGGGTTGGCTTTTCTGGCCAGTGAATTTAATTTATACAAGGCGCCGCGCTTATCCCTGGGGGCCTTCGTGGCTGGCGTGGTAGTTGGTGTTTTTCTGGTTGTCTTTGGGGCCCGCTATCTCGGGGGCCCGTTGTCGTGTTTTGTTCTGTTCGTCGCTTCGCCTTACATCATTCGAGACCACCATGCAGGGTGTCAAATTCAGGGACATAATTGACTCACTAGAAGTTATCGCAGGCCGTGCGCATGCGTGCCACGATACTCGGTCAGCGTATATTTAGACCTGAGAAAGAAGAAGGCAGACGCCTGGTGTGCAAGCTATTGGCGCTTGTTTTTTTAGCTTTGATCTCTATCGCTAATCGTACTTGTAGCTGTGGAGGCGATGCGACCAACCACGGAGACTTCGACAGCACAGGTGCCGGAGGGTGGTAGCGTGCTAACAGAAGCGGCGGCGCCGCTTGCTGAGGGCGTTCCCGCAGTAACCAAACCAGCAGCAGCAGGGCCGGCTCCAGCGCCTAGCGCAGAGGGCGGCGCAGCAAGTGAGGCAGTTGCGGTTCTTGGTGCTAGTGCTGAGTCAGCAGGACTGGCTCCAACGCCTAGTACTGAGGGTGGTGCAGCAAGTGAGGCAGTTGCGGTTTCTGGTGGTAGTGCTGAGTTAGCAGGCCCGGGACTGGCTCCAGCGCCTCGCATCGAGTTCGAGAGTGGTGCAACAAGAACAGGTGGGGCACCTGTCTTGCCTGGTGGGCGTGACGTGGGCACACTGGCATCAGCCTCAGTGCCTAGTGTGGAGGGCAGTGCACCAGCCGTGGCAGGGGGGTTGCTTAGTAGGGCCAGCAGTGCCGACCAAACTGGATCAGCGTCGGCAGGTGCTCGTGGGGCACTGATAGGGGAACCCTCGTCACCGTCGTCGCCCAATATCGTGGAGGATTCTACAAAGGGATCAGCCTCCGCGCCCAGCTCCGGTGGTAGCGGCGGGGCAACAGGACCCACCACTCCTAGCACTAAGGACCCTGCATTGGCTGAAGCAGAGGAGGTTTCTTCGAATGACGCGGCAAGCGCTGAAGCTGGGGCATCGCAGTCGAGCTTTTTCCAAGCGGCAGGGGCAGGCTTTCACAGCGTCGCGGATAGGCTGTACAGTTCTGCATTAGAAAGGTGCTGGCAAGAACCACGCCAACAGCTTCAAGATCGTAGTTCTCAAGAAGAGTCGCGACTATTTTGGTATTGTGGTGACCCTAATACGTGCAGTAGCGTTGGTGGGACTCCTGGTCCTGGGCCTCCGGAGTGCGCGACGGCGTACGCCATAAAGGAGGTCGGAGATTCTGAAGCAGGTGGAGCTGGAGGGCAGAACGAGGGCGTCGCAATGGTGAAGCAGTATCGAACCCTGGGGGCGCAGGGTCAGACGCCGACGTCGGTGCAGAGTTTTTGGTGCAAACGGCTTATCGAAAATAGCGACAGCGAGTGTTTCGCAAATACAGCACTCTTCGGCCAGCGACGGAGCCGGTTAGAGAAACAGGAAGGAGACAGCCGGCCATGGCCGACAAGCGTGAGCGACACAAAAGGGACCGCGGCGGCGGTGGGTGGCTTGTCGTTTCTTGAGAGACGGCCGGACGAGGTCGAGCCATTTTGTTGCCACTTGTTACGGGCAGACATGAACGAGGCGAATGAAGTCTGTACTCACCATATCGAAATAAGCGTCCCAGTCCTAAAGAAGCCGAGCGCGCAGGCCTTTGAGGCGTGTTTCTCTTTTCGCCTGGGTCCCGAGGCCACGCCCATGGCAATCAGGGGGCACATTTGGAAGCTTGTTCCACGCCGTTGCCCACTGCCTTGCAGCTAAAGAAGCTGACGAGGCTAGCCGGCTGCTTGGGGGCAGTCATTGGGTTCCCGCTGCCGGGTTTTCACTCGGTGGGCGTCTTTCTGGGGTGGTTGGCCCGGACCATGGTATTTGCAGCTTGTTCCGAGGGACGCCGGCGGAGGCGCAATACCAGAAACCGCCCCCGGCCCCTGGGCTGCAAGGTCAGAGGGGGCCCGTCATGCGAGGCGGTTGCAAGCTTGGGGCCCTGGTTTCCTCGGGGGAGTTTGTGCTGCCTCCGCTCTTGGTCTTGCCGGGGGGTAGCTCTGCCGCGTGAGTGCGTGCCAGTGCGTGACGGCGCCGGTCTCTCCTCCCTCGCTGAGTGTCCTTGGGTATGGTTGGTAGCTTGTGCCGTGGCTTCTTGTCGGGGGTCGTTCATCTTTTCCCCCGTCGGGTTTTCTGGGATCGATTGATGGGCGGTGACTGCCTGGCACTCCACTACACACGCTAGCCTAGCCGCCCCAGATGTGTGAGCTGCCGGCAGAGGTGTCCTCATGTTGTGGCGCTCTGCAGGGGAATGGGTTCGAACGCTGGCCGCCGGCAGGTGTAGGGTGACAAGCTCGCCAGCTTTGACGAGGAGGCCCGCCGCCAGTACCTGCCGCGCCCCTTTATCTCCGTGGGTGTTGGGGGTTTCTTAGGGCAGGGAGGCGCCTGGCATGGCGGCCGCTGCGGGTCGTGCGTGGGGTGGTGTGGCTCGTGTGTCGTCTTTGTCTGTTTGGCTTCATCGTTGGCCCGTTCTTTTTCTCGTTGGTTCGTTGCCTGATCTTCGTTTGCCGTGCGTGGGACAACCGGCGGCCAATGTCTTTGCCCTCGTCGTGTGTTGCTGCATCGTTACTTTTGTCACCATGAACGTAGGAGGCTGTGTGGCTCACTTTTGTCCAGAGCCTGCCAGGGCAGCCCCGGGGGTGCTCGTTTTTCTTCTGCCCGTTTATTTGTATTCTTCGCGCATCGCTTGTGACAATTGGTGCTGGCTGGGTCACTGGCCTGCTCCTTTTTTTCTGATGGTTGGGCGGTTGCGGGGTATGGTTGGCGGTGCGGTCGGTGCGCTTCGCACTGCCAGCGCCTCACCTTCACCAGGAGCAGCACTTGGCAAACCCGGGCCGCGTGGGTGTGTGGTCGTTTGCAGGGTGGGCGTCGGGGTGTGAAGCCCGAAGCCTGCTGTTGGGCTTCGGGCTTTTTTTAGCTTGCTCAGTGCACCTCTTCCCCTTGTTGGTTTGGATCGTTGTTTTGGGTTGCGCTTGTGTTGTCCTTGTCTGCTTGGGTTGATTTGTAAACGACGGGGGCCCCCTCTGCGCGCCTCTGTTGCTATTCGGCTCTGCTAGTAGTGCGGGAGGGGGGGGAGCTTTGTCGGCTGTTTTGTGTGGGGTGAGCATCGGGGAAGAGGCTTCGCAGGATCTTGCGGAGAGGGGTTCTGGTGGTTGGAAGTGGGGGTCTTTCAGTGGTGGTCGCTGAGTTGTTTGGTGGGCCTATTCTGCAAGGCTGCGGGCAGGGTGCGGAGCCTGTTTGCTGGTCGCGGTGTCTTGTAGTGGTTCTCTTCTCTCTGGGTCGCGCCGGCTCGTCTCCGGGAGTTCAAAACGCGGGTCGGGCCCGTCTTCTTTAATCCCGCTGGACGTGCGTCCAACGGGATTATGCCGGACGGGCTTGGCCCGCGTTTCTAAATCTTGGAAGGAGGGCCCCGCAGCGTGGTCTGGGATTTTCCTAGGCCGTGCGTGTTTTTTGTCGAGGGCCCTCCCGGCTGGTTTTCGTGTTTTCATAGCGGCGAAAGAGCGAGGAGCGGGAGGGCGTTGCTCGCTTTGCTTGTTTTTTGTGTTGCCTCGTGCCGCGCGCTGTCGTCTTTCGCAGCTAAGCTTGCTCCCGCTCTGACGTCGGTGCCCAAGGTAATGGGGGAGAAGCGGGGTCGGCTGCTGGGTTTCGCTTTTGGTGGGTAGTGATTGTGCAGAGAAATGTTGTTGGGTGTGGATTGGGTGCGCAGGCGTGCCTCGCTCTTGGTCAGTCGTGTACGGGCGCGGGGAAGGTCTGCGGCGGGTCGGGGGTGTTCGTTTGGTGGAAAAGCATGGGGCTTTTGCTTGTGGTCGGGCGTTGGTGGTCGATAGTCGGCCAGGTCGGTGCCCCCGCGTCTGCGGAGCCTGGCCTAATGAATCAGGCTGCGGGCCAGGCAGACGCCGAGTGACTTTGGTTGGGCGGCCATGGGATTGCATCTACATGGAGAGCGCCAACCGCCGCGCACATCATGCCTGCCATGCCCGCCAGCGCCGGCGCTTTTTTGCGGCATTTTTTTCTTCGAGCGTGTCTGTGGTACGTAGCGGCTGGGCCCACGGGCGTGGTTGAGTGGTTTTACCGTCACGGCCACGGCTGTTGTGGCATTTTTAGCGGTGCAGCAGGTGGCTGCTCTATTTTGTTTGCGTGTCGCGCTCATTCTCCTCACGGCTGCCCGCAGTGCGGCTGCCCGCGGTCTCACGCCCAGGCATGCACCTGGCGGCCACCTGTCATTTTTGTGGGGCTGCGGCTGCCTGCTCGTCGCCCTCGCGTGTGTGATTCTTTCACTCGGTGTGGCCGTGGTCTTTGTCCATGGATGCGTAGCAAGCATTGGGCGGATGCTTGCGGGGCGCTTGGACTGTGACGGGCAACGCGCTCTCTGTAATCGGTCGACGCCTGTGGCAGTGCTTTGCAGTCTCGGCGGGGCTGACCTCTCATTTTTCTTTGGGCACCGCCGCTTGCCAGTCAATGCCCGCAGGCGTGGGGCCCCGGGACGGATGTTGGTTTTCCCCGGGGTCAGATGGGTGAGCGAAAACAAATGAGGCGGTGCTGTGGTTCTTTTCTGAAGAACCTCGAAAGGCTTGCCGAGGTGTTGGCTGTGACTCATTGTGCGCGTACCTGCTTGCCGTGTATTTGGGCTTCAGATGGTTTCGTGGGCTGACTGTGGGGTGAATGTGGTGCCCTTGGCTTTGGGGCTTGCTTTCTTGTCTTGTCTCGTGTTCCTTTTGGCGCGGTGCTTCGCGGTCTTATAGTTATTTGGCTGACTGTTTCTCTGCGTGCTTGTGCGGCGAGGCGGCCAGTGGCCTGCTTGAAATAGGCCCTGGCCCCCTGGGTGAGATGGTCGCCTTGGCGCTTGCGAGTTAAGTGCGTGCTGGGATGGTCCACCTGCCTCTCTCGGGGTCTTGGCAGCTTGCGTAGTCTTGTGCATTTGTTGCAGGTGTTGCTGGGTTTTTCGGTTTGGCTCCCTGTGGGCGTCTTCGTTTCGCTGCCCCAGGCGTATGGGCGTCGCCCTTTCAGTCTGCTTAGGGTCGTCTGTCTCTTTGTAAGGTGTAGCCATTTTTCTTCTTCCGCCGGTTTTTCTGGGGCGGAGCGGGGGGGTTGGCTTCGTCCATACTTGTCCCCTCTGTGCGTCGCTATGCGCTAGGCAGGGTGTGTGGTGGCCCCGCTGCGGCCATTCGTTCTATTGTGCGCTCGGCTTATAGGCTTATTCTGGACGGGGGCGATTAATCTGTTAAGACGAGTACCTTTCTGAACATGCGGCGAGGTGGAACACAAGAACCAAGCGGCGGCTACTTGTGTGCTCCTTTTATGGATGGCGATCTTTTTTCGATATTGTATGGCGAGACGGGCGGTCGCGAGACGGACGGTGCCACGCTAACCGCGGCCATTGCTCAACACACGCGCCGCGATCTAGACCTGCTCGGTGGAATACAAATGGCACACCAGGACATCAAGCCAGAAAATGTGTTCTACAAAAATATGCGCAGTGCTTATTTCCATCCCCAAGACGATGCAGGCACCCTTTTCAAGGAGAAGGGGGGCCGACGTATGATTGCGTCTGCAGGATGGAGAAGCGGCATTCATATAGAAGCTAGGGGATGGGCAGTATCTGTTTATGCTTGGTGACTTGGGGATGGCGTGCGAGAGCACCAGCAGTACAAAAACCCCTAGGGGCATACAGACTTGTTCTAGCACTCGAGAAGTGGGTACACCGGTACACAGGTCGCCTGATAGCTTGCGTGGCCAATTGTGGCACGGCCAGCTCGATACGCTCTTGGGCGCAGGCTTGCTCCAACTGCCGGGGATGGGGTGGAGCGGAAAGAACTGGGGGCTGCGTGAGCATTATGCGGAAGCCGTAAAACTTTCTGGAAGGGACGCCCCCCGTCCTCTTGCTCGCGACTTTCATCGGGGTGACCTTTTCTCGTGGGCAGAAATGATGGTCGCTGCAACCTTGACACTTTGTGGTGAACATCACACTTGGGGCATTCCGGACGTCTGGGGGCTTCTGTTTGGCTTTCGACATGTAGTACTCGACGGCGTCGACAACAACGAGATCCTGGGGATAGGACACTTATGGCGCTGTTGATAGCGGTACCGCCGACGGCCATTATGCTTGATAGCTTTGCCGCCTTGCGGGTTTATTTTCATTGGCCGGCGGCAGCGCGTTCTGTTTCTTTACCATGTGTCGATACGTAAGCACCTGACGCACGCCCCCCCAACTAGAATCTCCCACTTTGTTAAAGCCTTCGGCCGGTGCGTGCCTCAATCAGGCCCCTGCCTCCTCGTCTGCGGCCCGTCGCCTACGCTCCCCAAGAGAAGGCAGCCCGCGCGCGTGTGTTGTGTGTGTCTGTGTGCCCAAGTGGTTCGTATTCTTTTCTGCTCTGTGCAGCATCGGCAGGCCATGGGATGGCGATGACTTGCTTGGTTAGGCCGTGCTTTCTGATGTCTGGCACTTCGTTCTAATCATACCTTTAACGCAACAATGGGTCGTCTCCGTCTTTCTCAGAATGGGGTGGGTGTGTGCCAGCAGTTGTACCGGAGAGGAGGTCGAAGGCGGCAGAGAGGTCGAGTGGTGGCCTCTTCTCTCAGCTTTATCGGCGCAAACAGACTCGGACAAGGCTGCTGTTGTCCTTAAGAATTTCTTTTCGGAGTTTGTGCCGGATGGCAGATTGGGTGCTTTGAGTGCTGTACGTTTCGACATCGAGGAGAGTACGTTAGGAGACGGCGAATCGAAAGTCGGTTTTTGGCTTGTGCTGGCGAAGGCTTTGCTTGGGGTGTCGTCTCCCCTGGGTTCATACACTTGGGTCGAGTTCCCTTGGACTCATGTCTCGCGTGTTCTCCAGACTTACCTAGAACTTGCGACGTTCGATTCTCTTAATTATCCTAACCTCGTGCGTGCGGAGGCTTTGTCGTGGGTCAATTGTGGCTGCAAAAGTCTCCCGAGTAAGTATGTTAAGAAAAGAAGTGCGTAGCAGTGCGTTCGTATAAAAGTTGACGCGTGGAGAGAACAAGTGTGAGAGACTCCTCGCGACCGCCTCCCGATCCCTCGGCGGTCCCGCGCCAGCATCGTGCCCCGGCCCTCTGTCTACAGTCACTGTCAGCAGTCGCGGCCCTGTCTAGTCTTGTCACCGTCATAGCCCAGGCTGCCCTTCTTATCCAGTCAACATATTGCTGTCTGGTCGGCCAAGTTTTCCAAACTCCCACCCAGCACGCTCTTGCCTCCCTTGTCGGTAAGTCGGAGGCCCGGAATCTCGGCCCCGCCCTCCCGTGTCTCAGCCTCATTCCTCGAGAACAATCCGTAGCGCGGCAGCCTCCATGTCCGCCGGCCCGGGTTCTGTGACCATGCCAGGGGTTGCGGCTGTTGTGTCTCCGCCCACACTCACAGCGTTTCCGGGCACGCCTTCATGCGTTTCTGTTCAGGCAACGAGCGGGCGTCGCCATGGACTAGCCCGGTGCGCTGGCTTCACGGCAAAAAATTACACGCCTGCGCGCTGCTGCGTAGTAACGTCTAATAAAGGAGCGGACAAGTATTTGCTGTGGCTCCTCAACAATGAAGCAGCCCTTCGAAGCGAAGAACGGGCCGCAGGAATACTATGGCTGCCGTGTTTTGCTTTTAATTATTCGTGACTGAGGACTGTCACTGTCTGAATCGCGTGAAAGAAGCTGAAGCCCGGCGAGCCTCTGCCGCACGGCTTTTTAAGTAGTCAGCGGATAAACATGAGCAGCAGGCGACAGAACTGTCGGCCACTTCGTAGAAGGGCCCGCCTTTGGTGTCTGATTGTGTTCAACAATGCAAGGCGCCGGCGTTGGCTTGTTGTTGGGTTTTTTTACAAACAAGAAGAGCGGGAATTTAGTGAAAGGGGAAGCATATGGTTGCGGATAGCCTGTCTTGGCACGTTCTAGCCGGGGCGGCGGGCTCTCGCTCCGCTCCTTTGGGCGGGCTATCTCATATAGCTGCGCTGGGCTCTGTTCTCTTGGATAAGGTATCTCAGGAGGGCTCTTCTGGCTAGGTTGTTGCGGTTAGGTTGTTCTGGCGGGGTTGTGACACATTGATTAGTGAGTGGGCTGTTTCAGATGCTTGGCCGTCTTGGCTGGGCTGTTTCAACTGGACTGGTTTGGCTGATTCAGATGGCCGGGCCTGCGCTGGCTGGGTTCGCTTTTGTTTCAGGTAGGTCTCCCGGCAGGTTGGGTCGTTTCGGATGGCTTGCTCGTGCTACTTGGGTTGTTTCAGATGGCGATGTGCTGCTCTGCATGGGCTGTCTACTCAGATAGCCCGCCCCAGGAAGCGCGGGCGGATGCATGTCCCGAGCCGCTTGCCTTGGCTGGGTTGTTTCGTATACTCGTAAACTTGAAGTAACCGAGTAAACTCGAAAATAAGTGTGAGGGGGCTTTTGCTGTGGTGACATCCGCTCCACTTTTCACGGACTTCGGCTAGTACTCCAAGAGCCTGCCTGGAGTGATTGACGCCCGGCCTTTCTCGTTGTGAACTACGGCACCAGAGCCGCCTCCCTCACTGCAGACCGCACTGCTCCGCCCGTGGTTGACGGCAGAGCTGGGACTCAATCCCTGACGCTGCTGGCCATGTTGGTTTCGAGGCCTTATCTCTGGGCCTGCAGTGGCAGCTGATCCAGGCAGGCCATCAAATTCTTTGCAGAAATTCGGGGATAGACATTCCTCTGGCGCGGCCCCCTGGATACCCGCTGCGCAGCGCTGCGCAGCGGGTATCGAGGGGGGGCGCGCCGACGGCATGTCTATCCCCGGAGTTTGCAGCTGCAAGAGCGTGGCTTTCTCCTGTGGCCTTCTTATCTTTTCCTACATCAGGTTTGTAGCTCAGTCTTCGACGGGGTGGCCATTATTGTGCCTCTTGGGGGAGGGCAGTGCTATCGCGATCCGAGGGTCGAGCACTGAGCGCAGGTTTGAGGGGTGCCCTGGCTCTTATGCGCGGCCCTGTGGAGGATCGATAGAACATTGGAAGCAGGCGCGTGAAGTGCTTCAGGCTCATGGCGCTTCGGGGATCAACTGCACGCTGCAAGAGTGATCTCTCGCGCTGTTATTATCTGTTAAACTCGGTCATTTCAGTTTTTCGAGTAGCTTTTGCTGGCTTGGTTCTTATTTCAGATGGCGGGGCTTTGCTCTTGGGTGGGTTCTTTTCGGGTTGGTTGTTTCGGAGGGTGTTTCGGCTCGCAGTTTCAGACGGTTGGCTCTGGCTGGGTTGCTTCAAGCGGCTGCGCCTGGCTGGGTTGATTCGCGTTGGGTGCTCCGGGCAGGGCTCGTCTCGCGTTGGTTGTTTGAGTTGGTTGCTTCGGGTTGGCTGTTTCGGGTCGTTGGCTGTTCTCGCTGGGCTGTTTCGGATACGCTGCTCTGGGCAGTCTGTTTCACAGAGGCTGGCCTGGCTGGGCTGTTCTACACTACCGGGGCGCCTCTTCTTGGCTGGGTTGATGCTCGACTGGCGTTGCGTTGGCCAGCTAGTTGCTTCAGATGGGCTGCCTCCCTTGGCTGGGTTGTTTCAGATGGGTAGCCTTGCAAGACCTACAGGCCAGCAAATGCATCGCCGAAAGGTGCCGAAAGTCCACACAGGTCCAGGCTGTCAAGTTCTGAGATCAGTCCAGAAATTCAGGCGGCGCGCTGTCCGTTGGGCGCTTTAGGTGTCTGGTACTTTGTTGGCAGCTTATTAGTGTGGTTGCTCTCGCGTCGGTCTGTCTGCCGGGCAAGCTTGTGCACGTGTGTGAGTGTGTGCGTGTGTCTCTCTGTGGGCGTGTGCGTCTGTGTGTGTGTGGGTGTCAGTCAATGGCACTCGCCAGCCTTCGCACTGGCCAAGGCTTGGCGCCAGTCTATCCATTTCGGTCGCCACATGCTCAGGCAGCTGGGTGCGTGCGGGTCTATGTGTGTGCCTTCATTCTTAGAGATCTGCACACGCGCCGCCGGCTGACGGATAGCGCCTGCTAAAAGTTACCGAAAAGAACTCTCGGCAACTTTCGGCAGCTTTTGGCAACTTTCGGCGCCTTTCGGCTCTTTTCGGTGAGTTTCGGTCTTGTTGAAACTTTGCTTTCGGCATCTTTTGGCAACTTTCGGCAACTTTCGGAGGTGGTTGGCATTTCTGCAAGAAAAATCGCCGCAATTCATCAAACAACCAAACGACGCAAGACGCGGACTTTGGTGAAATTTCCAACCAGACAGGCCGCGAGCTTCGACAGATGGACCCACCCAGCAAAACTCGGCAGCAGCCAAAGAACACGCTAGCCCGAACGATTGTGAGCCAGCAAACACGCCCGCCCCGTCGCCACGCACAGAGCAGCCCGCGCCCGTCGGTCAGTATGAAAGACAAGAGGGGCAGCGCATAAAATGCCAGCAAGCCTTGGCGCATAATCACACTAAGAGAACACTCCGCCAGACGCTGCGCCACTCTGCTCCAGTAGCTTGCGCCGTGGCTCCTACTGGGCGCGCGGAGGCGCAGGTTGGTGCGCCGCTCCAAGTCACGGCTGTAGTCGGATCGTGACCGCAGCGACATGATCAGCTTGCTGCGACTCAGATGCGAGAACTTCTCGAAGCTTCTGCGAAAATAGTTTGGGGCGCTGTTTTTCTATGAACTTTCGGCAGCTTTCGGGGGTGTCGGACTTGGCTGCTAGGTCTTGCATCAAGTAGCTTGGCTCGGCTGAGTTGTTTCAGTAGGCTTCTGCCAGCTGAGTTCGAGTTGTCTCAGATAGCACATCTTGGCTGAGTTGTTCCGCATAGCCTTTCCGCGCGGCTTGCTCTGACTGTTCAGGCGGCTTGTGTGCCTTGGGCGGGTTCTTATCCTCAGGCAGCCTTGCTTGGCTAGGCTGTTTCAGTTCGTTTCAGATGGGCTGCCTTGAGTTGGGGGGCTGCTTCGTGTGCGCTTTTCTTGGTGAGCTGTTTCAGGCGGGCCCTTCGAGCTGGGTTGTTTCAGATAGGCTCTGCCAGCTGGGTTGTTTCAGTTCCCGAAGTCTTGTGCCGGGCGTGTCGTTCCGCGTGGTTTGGATCACCTGGGCAGGGTTCAAGCAGCATGGGCTTGCCCTGGCTACTCACTTTTGCAGGCCGCTGGCCTTGTCGTTGGGATCGATCTTGTTTCGCATAGTCTGGCTGGCTGTTTTGCTTCAGCGTGGGTGCATGGCTCTTCGGGTGGGGTTATTTCGGGATGGCTGTTCTGGATGGGTTGTTTCGGTTGGGTTGCTCCGGTGGGGCTGGCCGCCCCGGGTGGGCTGTTTCAGATTGGCTCCGCCAGGTGGGTTGTTTCAAAACGGTTGCCTGGGCGAGGTTGTTCCCGCTTGATGGCTTTTCGGGCAGGGTTCTTTCAAATGGGCTGCGCTGGCGGAATGGTTTCCAGGGATTTCTTGGCGGGGCTTTTTCAAAGGATTGGGTTGGCTTGCGGGGCTGTTTCAGAGGGGTTCGTTTGGCGGGGCCGTTGCAGAATGGTTGCTTCGGCGGGCTTCGTTGTTTCAGATGGGCTTTTCGGGCGGGCTGTTTCGGATGGACTGCTTTTGGCGGGTTGTTTCAGACGGGCTGCCTTTGGCGGGCGGTTTCAGATGGGCTGTTCTGGCGAGGTTTTTTCAGATGGGTTGCCTTGGCGGAAGTGTTTCGCAGAGATTGCGCTAGCGGGGCAGGCTGTTTCAGGGGTCCGTCTGGCTCTGGGTAGGCGGTTTCAGTATGGCTGTTCTTGGCGGTGTGTTTCAGGTTGGCTGGCTTGGCGGAGCTTTTTTGGCGGGCTCTTCTGGCGGAGTTGCTTTGGCTGGATTATTCTGGCGGGGCTGTTTCAAATGGGCCGTGCTGGCGGGGTTGTTTCGGTTTCGGGAGGGCCTCTCTGCCGGGGTCGGTTGGCTTGGGTGGGTTGTTTCAGGTGGGCTGTCCTGGGTGGGCTCTTTCAGATGCGCTCCCTTGGTGGCGTTGTTTCTGATGGGCTTCCTTGACGGGGTTGTTTCGGATGTCTTGCTCTCGTCAGGCTGTTTCAGGGATCTTGTTCGGGGCATGCTGGTCCAGCGTGGTACCCCCGGGCGGATTGTTTCAGGATGGCTGTTCTGTGTGGGCTGTTTCAGAGAGGCCGCGCTGCTCTGGGTGAGCTGTGTCAGCAGCCTTTCTCTTGGGGTTTTGTTTTCAAATAGTTGTTCGCAAAGCCTTCAGAGCTTGAACTGGATCAGGCTCACGGCTGGCGGATTTCAAGATAAGTCGCGGCTAATACTAGTCTAGAGCGACGTGTGGCTCCCGTCCTCTCATTAGAATCTTCCACATCCTTCCCGCCCCTCCCCAGCAAAATTTAAACGCGCGCCCGCTCCTTCCTCTTCAGCAGTGCCTCCTTAGCGGGGGTTGACCTGCTGGAGGGGGGTTAGGGTGCGCGCTTCTTGGTGTGGAGGGGTGAAAAGGTGTACGGCTTTGATCTATCTGCAGAGATTCGAACTCGAACTACTCGATGAGGATCCCAACCTGTTGAGGATTGCCCAGCTTTGGTGGTTTACCCAGATAGGCCTTCAGCGCTTCCTTGAGGAAGCCTGCCTGGGGTCTGTCTATGTCATTGCCCTTGCGGGTGCACCATCCTCAAAGGCTTCGCGCTTTTTGTGATTTTCGCCAGTTTTTATAACAGAGTAGTTTATAACATGTATGGCACCTGGAGTACATGTTGGAGTAGCATGGAGCGCAGACCCATAAGGGACGCAAGGAGCGCTCCCTTTAGCTCCATGCAGCTCCATGCGGTCCATGCACTCCATGCCATGCAAGCTGTGAAGCCTTGCCGGCTGTTCTGCTATAAAGTCAAGGGCTTTCGGCTTTTGGCTTAGTACATTTTTCGCGTGAAGTCCAAAGTAAGGGGGCTTTTTTCTTTATCGCTTGGCAGTTAATTTGAAAGCTATCTGGTGCGAAATTCCAAGCCATCGGAACGGTTCGAGACGATCCACTGGGACCATCTAAACCATCGGGGCCTGAGCCATTTGGGTCGAGGCTATCGAATCGGGGGCTAAGCCCTTGGGGCCTTGGGCTGTTTTTTTTTGGCGAGTTTTTTTGAACGGTTTTTTTTTGGCGGGTTTTTTTGGAGCGTGCAAAGATCTGCTTTTTTTTTACAGGTTTTTTGTGTAGTTGATTTTTTTGGAAGATGTTGAGAGCGCCTTAGCCTTTATTTAGGGCCTTCCGCGTGTGAAAAGGAATACGCTACACAGGGGCCTCCCTTGGTGACGTGGCTGCACACGATGACTGAGGAGCCACGAAGCAGCCAAAGCTTGACCGAATGAGAGGGCCTTGTAACAACTGACAAGGAGCGGCGTCGCCTACTTAGTTTAGTAGAGACAAAAGGGCAGGGGAGCGAAAAATACGACCGGGCAGACCGTTTTCTCCAAGGATCGCCGGGGGTGACTCTCACCCCGGTCTCCTTGGGCCGGGGCGGGGGCCTCGGACGTGACGCTTTTGGGCGTGGTATTGCCTTCTCCCAAACCCGTGTCACCCTTCGGTCTTGCTCCTGTGGGTGGTCGCTGGTCCTGGGTATGCAGTGTGCTGGCGTTCCTGCGAAGTTGGGGCTGGGGGGCTGTCGGTGTAGCGGTGAGGCCTTTGGGCTACAAAGCAGTCCACTGCGTTCAGGTGTGCACTCTTCTGGCTTGTTAGGTTTGCCTGAGTGGCTTGCAGTTCCTTCCTTGGGGCGGGCCGTCGGTCCTCCCTGGGTTTCGATTTGCATTTTGCCCCTTCCATTCGTCGGGCTGTTGGCGCTCTTAAGTCTTGGAGCGAGGGCGCCTTCGGCATCCGCGTGACGACATGTGGGGCCGGCCGCTTCCCTTTGTTCAGAAATTGCCCAGTGAAGATAAACAAAAAAGTAAAGTTGATTTTTTTTTCACACTAAGTGGCAGTGAGTGTGGAAACGGTTTATTCTTTATACATAGGTAAAAACACATCGTCGAGAGGCCTCCTGGCATGTGGCTGATGGCAGGCCTCGATGACGATAGATTTAGATCGAGTTTGTGGAACGCGAAACAGCGTCTGTGCAAAATGGTGCCATAATATGTTAGAGTTGATAATTATACTTAACTTTGGGAAGATCTGCTTCGCAAGGATGTTCTCTCAATTTGAGAGAAACAGCTAGGGCTCAGCTTTCCTTGGCCATTGAGGTTGGCCACTGAGATCAAAGAGAGGGCCCCCGGAGAGAGCGGGGGAAAATGTGGGGAAAAGCAAAAGGGGGAGGCTTTGAAGGTGGTCGCTTCCGTTCAGCATCAGTGACTGCTGACCTTTAGAACAGCTAGGCGGCATTTTATCTACTTCCACATCTTCTAGGAAACGACCTGATATGATTTCGGTAGACCCCGCTTCTAGCATCAGAGGATCTAGAATCTAATAATCCCATCACTGATTTTAGGATGCTACTTACCTGACTTCATCTGAGTTTAAACGTCACTCCCTGCTCCGCTCATCTCTTCCTTTTTATCACCTTGTTGGAAAATTGAATCTTCTTCATCTTTACAACACAGTGGTACTCATTATCCACCGAGTTTTTGACTTACTGTGAAAGTTCACAGTGTTGCCTCAAGTTGTAGTGCGTACTCCTATTAGTCAGGAGATACGTCATGCATAGCCATAGGGATAGGCCGATGCCCCGTGAGACTAACTGACCCAGAAGAAGTCACTGCATGAATTAGTGGAGACATCATTCAAGGTCCATCTGATATCGACTCCCTAAAAGCCTTAGTATATTTCTTTTCTTGCTTCTAATCGAAGCGGCAAGAAAAAGAGCTGCAGGAATGAGGGCATCCACAGTCCAGCTGAGGACGGGTACGGGCACAGAGTTTGTCGATGGCGGTGCAGTGACAGCACCTGATAGCGATGCACAGCCAACAACTAGTGGTGAAGCTGTTTCAGTGTCTACTGCCAGTGGTGCATCAACATCAGGATCGGGTGGAGCAACTACGCCGGTGTCTAGTGGCTCGGCCAATAGCATTGTTGCTGCTCCTAAGGACAAGACCACTTCTGCCGCATCGGAGCATCATGAAGGGGATGCGACTACGCTTATGTCGGGTTTTTATTTTATTTCTAGTAGTGTCCATTTGCTTCCATCACATAAGACATCTAAATCCAAAAATACATTCATCTGCAAAATTGAAGTCTGAATAAGTTTTCTGTAATATTATCCAAATAATGTATGTGTATCGCGATAAAAATAAAATGGAGGCGTGAAGTGCCGCTTGAACTTTTAGTTTGTTTCTTCCGAAAAGTAAAAGAACAAGCTTTTTTTTCTTATGTTGACCTACTTATGTGAGCGTGACGAGGGTGAGAACCCATGCGTAACAGTGACACCTTCACGGCCACGTTGTGAAGAAAAAAGAATGATGTTAAGAGACTCCTTGCACTTCTTCCCACCACTAATGATAGTACATGGTCTACTACTTCGGAATCAGGTATGATTGAAGTAGTGACTTCTGCTAGTGGCGTCAACACTGGCACGCCAAAAGCAGCAAAAAGCGGCACTAGTACTGCAGTAGCCTCCAAAGGAGCAACCTCATCGAGCGTGTCTGGACTAGAGCTAGACACAAGCAAGGACTCCGACTCGCGCGATAGCTCTGACACAGCAGGAACGCCCGCGTTGGCAATGGAGAAGACTACTAGTACATCACAGACGAAACTTCCTCTGCCAGTGGCTGACGCTGTGGATAGTAGTTCCTCCACCCTAGACACGGTCGCTGCATCTGGTACGACTAGCTCGGCAGAAAAAGTCCCTGCATCTGGTACATCTGGCTCTGCAGAGGCACTGGCAGCCTCGGGTAGTAGCTTCACAGGCTCAGACTCAGTCGATGCTTCGAGTACTACAACAACTCGCTCGGCAGAAAAAAGCGACGCTCCGGGTACAACTAGCTCCTCAGGCACAGCCGCGTCATCTGGTACATCTGGCTCGGCAGAAAAAGTCGCTGCATCTGGTACATCTGGTTCCGCAGAAAAAGTCGCTGCATCTGGTACATCTGGCTCGGCAGAAAAAGTCCCTGCATCTGGTACATCTGGCTCTGCAGAGGCACTGGCAGCTTCGGGTAGTAGCTTCACAGGCTCAGACTCAGTCGATGCTTCGAGTACTACAACAACTCGCTCGGCAGAAAAAAGCGATGCTTCGGACAAAACTAGCTCCTCAGGCACAGGCGACACTTCGGGTAGTAGCTCCTTCGCAGGCACAGCCGACACTTCGGGTACAACAACTAGCTCTGCAGGCACAGCCATTGCCGATGCTACGGGTGGCACAACTAACTCGGCAGAAAATAACGATGCTTCGGGTTCAACTAGCTCCTCAGTCACAGCCGACACTGCGAGTTCAACTAGTGCTGCAGAGACGTCGGTGGCTGCGGAGGCGTCGGACAGGTCCGTTAGGGAGAGCTCTTCTGGTACGACGGCTGCGGAGGCGTCGGACAGGTCCTCTAGGGAGATGGCCGGCGTTTCGGAGAGCCCTTTGTAGCTTATAGTTAGCCCCAGCATGCCCTGACTTATCTAGTGATACTCTCTATCAAAATGACATACTAAAAATCAACGAAGTGTAAAGAAGAGAAAGAAATAGATAAGAACTCGTCAGAGAAATCTTAGGCAGCTCGCCGAATAAGTAGATTCAAATCCTCGAGAAGTGGAAAGATGAGCAATATACTTGTCTTATCTGATTATAGAAGTTTTTGTTATACACATCTACCAATCTACTTCGCGTTTTTTTCCTTTTAGTTGTTGTGTTTGCTGTGAAAAAGAATTATTATGAATAATGCATCTCTATATTTCAACATATTTAGTAGATAAGTCGGGGTATGCAATTATGGGTGGTTACATTTGGGCTGGAATTTCTCACGCGATACATAGTTATGACGTGATCCTATACATAGTTATGGCATTGACACGATCTTTTTTTTTCCTTCTGCACTTCCTTATAAAGATATATCATAGTAATTATGAATATGAATGTGACATCCGTTTTTTCCCTTCTGAGTGACTTTGCAACCAAAAGTAGATGAAAGAGAGCTCAATGACAAGATGAAAATAGACCATGATGGTGAATCTTCTTATAGTGTTATCGAAGTAGTTTCTTGTTGTTCTTTGAGCACTACAATGAGGGGACGAGAAATGATCGATTATGTTATGTCTTGCAAAGTTCTGTCTGTTTCTTCTACTTCCTGAGAGAGGAGCACTACACTTTTACGACGAGCAGAGTGAGAGGAGTTTTTTTCCTGCAACAACCACTACACTTTTACGACGAGCAGAGTGAGAGGTTTTTTTTCCTGCAACAACCTACTTTCTACCTAGGATTGTCTATGTATCTAATGGAGGAACAAAAAGTGACTTTGTAAGTGTTTTTGGAGGACAAACCAAGAGCGAGACCACTCTTTGGATGTTGCTCTGTCAGATACCTTCATCTTTAAGATTTTTTTTGCTTTTTTTTTCAGGAACGAAGAATCAGTATCCGCAGAGTGGTTGAGCACATACACATCATCTTAGCGCTGTAGATTCTCTTGTGGTCAATATCAAAGTCGCAAGTCTAGCTCCTCTTTTTAATTGCAAACATGATCAAACAATATTTCAAGTAACTACAAGTCTAGTTGAAAATATCGACTTCTAACATCATCCAAGAATATCAAAATATCATGCATAGTTGACAAGAAGAAACGCAAACATTTCAAAATATTAGATAGATCTACTTCTTCTTCGTCTTCTCCTGCATCATAATAATCTCAATTCATTGAATTTTGAAGTTGTTGAAGCAAAATGTTGTCCAAGCTGTGTTCTTCCTCTTTTTTGCGCCGAGGTGCGCTGAATGGTGCAGCGGCGTCAACAACGGCTTCCAGAAGAGACTTTTCGGCCACTGCAAAAGTCTTTGTGGACAAGAACATTATGAAAAAACAATCAAGAAGAAGAAGAAGGTAGAACTCCCACTTTTCGTGGTCTCTGGAATTCGTATGTTCTTTGTTCCAACGACGTACACTATTAGCATTAGCGAATCATTTCTAATAAAATGATAAAGTCGTAGTTAAGGGAAGCATTTCCAATAAAATGGTAAAGGCCCTGGTGCTTCATCGAAAGTGAAAGGTCTGACGTAAAGATATTAGAGAGCCATTTGTAGTAGAGATACACTTACATGGAAGCATGAAGATCAATTAATATTTTCTTCAACAGCTCCTTGCTAAAGATACACTTGACTTACAGCGCATATCACTTACATAGATGCACTTATAGATATTTATATACATACTTTACAACTTCTTGCACTTCCTCTCATATACTTGATCCAACTTCTTGCACCTACTCTTATACATACAACTTCGTGAACTCACTCTTACATAGATGAAGCATGGTCGATGTAGATGTTCTTCACCTGCTCCTTGCTGTTTTTAGAGGACAAGAAGAACGAGCAGTTGCTACTATGCTAGCATTCATCCTTCCTACGTCTACTGTAGAGGTCAAACTATCATGGAACTCCATCTCACTTCTTAACGAGTCATCACTTGTTTCACTCCTCATCCTTTACCTGACAACTTTCTTGTATTACTAGCATTCATACCTTCCCACGTCTACGGTCCCCTTCTCCCATGCGACTTCTCTACGTAGACATAAAACTTACTACGGCATCCCAGAGACTACTATTCAACATCGTGCTTGTTCTTACGTAGAGATAGAGCTCATATTCACCCGAGGAGGCAGGTCAAACTGTGGACGGTGAATCAAATCCTATCCTAGATAGAGCTTACTCTACTCTTACATCTTAGGTCTATAATCATCTCCATCCTCTAAGAATCCGAAGCTTCTGGTGCAAGGAATGACGGGTGGGCAGGGTACGTTTCACACCACACAAGCCATCGAGTATGGGACTAACGTCGTTGGTGGAATCAATCCGAAAAAGTTATGAGATCGAGATAGTCTTTATCTTTCCCTATAATTCTATCTATTCAGAGCAGGAAAGAAGAAGGACTACTAAAACATGTACTAAAACATGGGGCTTCCTGACCTGGTGAAGACCCTGCGCAACAAAAACAACAGCTACAACCACTACCAAAACATGGACCTTCTTCCAGTAGACCCATGAGTCTTTATCTCTCATCATCAAGTACAACCCATGAGTTTTGATCTGTCCTTTCATGTTTTTAATACCTTGTTCCTCCCTCCCTCCCTCTATCAATCAACACCCATTATCGTTTCGAATCTAATCTAACAATGAGTTTTTATCTCTCGTCATCGAGAAACTCTTCTTCTAATCGTTGCAGGTTCGACTCACTTAGGATTGCCAGTCTTTGCCGATTTGGGTACGGCGAAAAAGGAGACTGGAGCCAACGCGAGCGTGATATATGTGCCGCCTCCAGCAGCGGCTGCCGCAATCTTAGAAGCCATCGAAGCGGAATTGGACCTGGTGGTTTGCATTACAGAAGGTATGTTGATGTTCATTTTCATACATAAGAAGGTGTTGATGAAGATTAGGAACTGCAGCTAAGCAAAAAAACAAGTACAAAGAAGACCACCATTCTTCTAGAAATTAAATTGATTGATTACATCAAACTTCTACACGACCACTCCTCTCAGGCATTCCGCAGCAGGACATGGTGAAAGTGAAACATGCGTTGAATATGCAGAGCAAGACGCGATTGATCGGACCCAACTGTCCAGGGATTATCAAACCGGGAGAATGCAAAATCGGGATCATGCCTGGATACATTCATAAGTTATGAGCATGCTGTTGTATAATCTATTCTAAATCTACTTAATAATCCTTGAAGAAAATGAATATCATGAAGTGATATTCATATTAGTTTTAGCAGTTAGCGGGATACTTTAGGATACTTGTTGATAGTTGCCCTTTTCTCTTTTATATCTTCCTCTGGTCTGTCTTTTTTCTAGTTAGGTCGGCTCCACCACAAATATCATGAAGTGACTCTCGATCTCGATCTTGAATATCTAATATATCTATCAGTAACAGTATAACTGTACCTAAGTACTCCATTTACCTTCTTACTTCTTGCGAAGCGAGTATCAGTAAAAACTGATTTTGGTACATCCTTTTGGTTCATCCTTTTCTCCTCTCTCCCTCTGGATCTACTGTTCTTCTAATAAAAGCTGGAAAGATTGGTGTGGTGTCGCGATCGGGTACTTTGACTTATGAAGCAGTTCACCAGACCAGCTTGACCGGACTCGGACAGAGCACGTGCGTCGGAATCGGTGGTGACCCTTTCAATGGCACCAACTTCATCGACTGCCTTGAACGATTCATGGAGGTATTTGTTTGATAGATAACCGTGAACTGGGACTGCTGGGTACTTTCAGTTGTTCTTCTAGGTACAAATTATTCTGGTACTTAACATACTTCATCGAGCATTGTCCCCCAGTACGATCGTTCTTATAATGGAGGTATTTAGATACAGATACGACTTCAACGACCATTCATTGTCTAGTAGAGCGATCATTTATGGAGGTACTTTCTTTCAATTCATTAAATAGTATACAACTAGAAGGCGACTCAAGCCTTTTAGTATACTAGAAGGAGACTCAATCTCTATCCGCCAATCACTATAGGCTACTACAGAAGGAGACTCAAGAATCCCTACCCCCCCCTGAAAAATTCACAACCCAAACAAATTCATACCCCACCCTTGAAGAACTAAGATGTAAGTACCCCTAGAATGGGTTTACTACTACTACTACTAGGCTACTACAGAAGGGGAGGACTCAAGAATCCCTATCCGCTGCGAGAGGACTCAATCTCTATCCGCCAATCACTATAGTATACTACAGAAGGAGAGGACTCAATCCACCATATCCGCCCCTCCTCAACACGACTGCTCTCAGGACCCTTCAACGGAAGGCATTATCATGATTGGTGAGATTGGTGGCACGGCAGAGGAAGATGCAGCCATTCCGCTGCATCTTCCTCTGCCTTCCGTTTGCGGGTCCTGAGAGCAGTCGTGTTGAGGAGGGGCGGATAGGGTGGATTGAGTCTAGTAGTAGTAGTAGTAAACCCATTCTAGGGGTACTTACATCTATCCTATCCGCTGCTCAACACTCTTCTCAGGACCCGCAAACGGAAGGCATTATCATGATTGGTGAGATTGGTGGCACGGCAGAGGAAGATGCAGCAGAATGGCTGAAGGCCAACAATAAAGCTGGAAAGCCCGTTGTTAGCTTTATTGCAGGTACTATTAAAACTACGAGGACTCGACCATTTACGGCTGTTAGCAGCTTTAAATTGCAGAGACCATTTAGCTAGCTTTCTTGCAGTTAATGTATGGTTCTGGTATTTGGTAGCCTGAATTTGATCCTAAGGGTTCTCTTCGCAGAGACCATTTAGCTAGCTTTCATCTTGCAGAGACCATTTACGACTGTTAGCTTTAAATTGCAGGTAGCAGAGACCATTTACGACTGTTAGCTTTAAATTGCAGGTAGTACAAAAATATTTTTACTTGTTAAAAAACGGATGATGACTCTTCGTCCACCACTCTTCTCCTCTGCACGACAGTGTCTCTTCTTGACTTTTCTCACCAACTATGAGTAAGTATCATGTATAAAAATTGCTAACTACAGGCGTAACCGCTCCACCTGGACGTCGTATGGGACACGCTGGCGCGATCATTAGTGGAGGCAAGGGCAAGGCTAGCGACAAGATTGCAGCCCTTGAGGCAGCAGTTAAGGTTTCATCTCCTAGTAGTTCATCTCTGTCTCTGTTTTCTAATATACAACTAGGGACGTAGGAATAGGGTCCCTCAAACGAGGCATACATACGCTTGAGTACGCTTGAGGGATCTCCACTGGTACAGGGATGAACTAGGAACTTGTCTAATGCAGGCGCCGTGGTGACTCCGAGTCCAGCTGAGTTGGGATCAAACATGCTCAAACTGATGAAGGAAAAGGGCTTGGCTTAAAGACTGACGTTGAAAGAAATAGAAAAGGGCCCGGCCTAAACCGTGTTGAGCATGTTAGGGTTGTAAAACATGTAGTTCGAGACATGTTGGAAAAATCACTGAGGCTGGATAGTGAGAATCTACCAACCTCAGTGATTTTTCTAACATCTGTACCAAAATCATGGGCCTAGTAGCGGATGAAGTTGCTCAAGAACAGTACCTCTAAGACATATTGTTCATATTGATATTCCAACTTCTTTTATGAAGGGAGACTGATACTAGATCAGATACTAGGTAAGAAGTCGCCAGGGAAATCTTAGGCAGTTTGCCGAATGGATTCACATCATCGTGATGCCCTGAGTAGAACCATGTTGCCCGCACCTGTACCAAAATCATGGGCCTAGTAGGTGATGAAGTTGCTCAAGAACAGTACCTCTAAGACATATCTGAACAGAAGGAAGAAACTCTTTACGTTAAACATGAATTGGAAGTATTATAGTGGAGTAGCTTCTTCACACTCGGGCAAGAATTCGGAGCTCCTCCTCTCCTATTTACATTGCAGTTTTACCTGTTACGAATATAATTTAGAAGAGACAGAAGGTGGGTACTTAGAACTACATCTAGCCTGCTTCTAGTCCGTCCACCGTTCAACAAAAGCAATACAAAAATTCCAAAAAAGAGAAGGCAATATGCACTCTCAGTTGTACTAAGTAGATGTTGAAGTTCTTATTCATTGATACCCTCCATGTCCATTGCCATCATGATGTGGTTATGAAAAAAAAAAGCGTTAATATCTTCTAAGAGTCAACTACATATTGCGAACGTTCACTAGGTGGTCTATGTTGTTGTAAAAATGTGTTTGACAACGTCCATATCCTTTCTTGTGTAGATAGATTCTGCTGAAAACGATAGAATCGTCTTTCTTTTTTCAAGCTCACACATCATTTGGTCAACAAAACTAAGTAATACGCAACATCTTCATCTTTATCATCATGATCTGAACAACAGAAATTATTCACTTCTACCAAGAAGTAGCTTCACCTACTTCAGGTCTTTTTTTCTTTGTTGTTGTTTGAACGCAGTACAACAAGTACTTCGATCTACTAGACTACTAGGCACAAGTAAAGAATCAAGTTTATGGACACGATTTAGAATGTGCTTGTCAGAGCAGTTCGCACTTCCTGGTCGGTCTACTACTTAAGCCATGACTCTGACCAAAGCAAAGAGAGAGAGAGAGAACAAAAACAAGATTACTCATCTGAGGACCCTAGAGCGAGGGAGAAAGACTCCACTTCTGTCTGACTAAGAGAGAACCGGTTGGACGAAGCATATAGTCCTATGAAAAAAAGATCTGGTAGTGGTCATCACTGTTTTCTGCTGAAGACAAAAAGATCTGGTAGTGATGTTGGAGTGAACACTTCTATTCTGTCGACCGAGAGAATTTACGATCGATCCGTTATTTCTATAACCGAGGGATGGGCCTTCATTTTGATACATTTGTAAAGACATTTAGCCCTAGCTGGTTAGTGTTCCCGCTTTAGAGTTTGAGTTACTCCCTTTTTTATGCAAAAATGGATTATACTAGTCGTGACCCGAGTGTTTAGTTGCTAAGAGGAAAGGCGAAGACGACAGAGAAAAGAGGGCAGCACGGCTAGGGGCTGGAAGAATGGAAGAAGAGCAGAGAGGTGCGGGCGGTGGAGGACAAAGTGCTACAGCCGCCGCAAAGTGGCCGCCGCGGGACGCTTCTCGCGAGCAGGGCGCGGCGGCGAATTGCCGCGCCGTTCAGTTTTTCCTGCATTTTGGAAGCCATTACAAGGACAAAACGCGCACGCGGTGCGCGTTTTATCCCGTTAGCGTCGCGAAAGGCCCAAAGGAGGAAAACACGCCAGCCCGCCCGTGGGCAAGGACGCCGGCAGCGCTTCTACTCTGGGGGGTTTCAAATTCCCCGGCTTTGGGACCTGCTCAGGGGAGTCACGCCGCCCGCCTTGCATCTTCTCGCCCTCCCTCGGCGGGTTCGTTCTGGCTGTTCGTGTTCCAAGCCTTGAGATGGGCAAACCTTGGTTGAGAGGGGCAAACCCTGAGAGCGGCAAACCTTCAGAGGGGCAAGCCTTGAGAACGCCTGGTGAGGTCTACCCTGGCACGCTAAAAATGAGAGCGCAAAAACCTCAAAGCTTTGAGTTTTGAAGCCTTGGGGTGAAAAATAAGAAGGCAAACCCCGAGGCCGAAGCCTTGGGCCTTTTCCGCTGTTTGGTCTACCCGCAACCTGATGGCCAAAACCTTGGGAGCGGTCCAAAGCCTTGGCGCTTGCTCTCTTTCCGCAAGCGTGAAAGGCCTGTCTCCAACTTGGCGGCTGCCCCACACACTCTGCTGCTCCCGGCTTTCATTTTCTCTAGACCCTGGGACCCTCTGTGGCACTCATTAAAGCCCGAACTTTAGGCCTCGGCTCTTGCCTAGAATAGATGGATTCTCCTTTTCCTTAGCATGGCCATTATTACAATATCTGCACTTCTCTATCCTTTACCCACTATCCTTCCTTTTTTATTCCTAGTTAGTTTGGCTCCACCCATATTATGAAAAAGAGTGCTTAGTCATCGAACAAAGAAGGATTTGCTTCTACGAATAAAATCTTCTCCAGCGTCGACCAACGATTTTTCGACTTCGGATGGTGGAAACACTTTCGATAAAACCCATTCTCATTCGTTTCTTGACTAGTTCGAAATTTCCCAAATATTTCCTTACAGCGAACTGCTGTAGAGCAAAATTATCGTAAAGACGAAGCATTCTATGTTATAAGTAGAAAAATATTTGTAAAGATCGTTGCTACTTGTAGTTCTTGAGCTTTTCCTTTTTACATCGTGGTGTAGACGAGGGGGCACGACAAGGACATCTTCTTGCAGAGTTTAGGAGCCAACAGCTTACCTGTGTGCTCGTTCCTTTCTAGCTTCCAACTTTTTGGCAGCAGAAGCTCTCCTTTGAAAATGGGTCGTTTATTTCTGACGGAATGTCGGGCACTCGCCTGGATGGCACTTGTTGCCTCCGCACCTCTCTGGGAGGGGGGCCAGGGGGGCCCTCACATCGCTACTGCTGTATCGATGAACGTGTGGAAAACTCACAGCGAAAATGGAAACATGAAGTCGATCTCGACTGTGGACGGGGCGCAACCGCTCATGGACGCCGCACTGTATGAACTTCTTTTTGTTGACTTTGGCATGTTTGAGGACGCGAGGAGGAACGGCGCGCTAATCAAGCGTGAAAATGCGTCACCACTTGAGAAGAAATTCTTCAAGGCGGTTGAAGTGATGGCTACGAGGATGGCGAGTGCCAGTGACCAGGAGTTGCAGCACCAACGACCTGGTAGAGATACAAAAAAACTGGCACCCCTTTCACCTCGTCACCCAGACTCTTCAATTCTGCTGTTTGGTTTTCAGATATGGGCGGGCATATGCCTACTGTTCTAGTGTCGATTTATATTAGTTTTGTCTTGTTGTTGTTTCCATTTGTACAACCACACTGTTCAAATTTCAGGAATAGCGATGACGGGCCTAGACCCGTTGCCGGTGGCCGTGGCTGTTGGGATACAGGCTTCGCTGAGACCGGCAAATGTCATCACGAACCGCAATTTGCAGATTTCGCAAGAAGAACCTGTTGCTGCTAAACTCCGCATAAGTCGCGCGTTTGTGTTGGAATCCTTCCACCGTTATACAATTGCTGATCCGGACGGTCGTTTTCCGGACGAGACTAGAGTGACTTGCGCTTTCAGCCCCGTTAGCGATGGCGAATTAACCGGTGAGATGGGTTTCTTCATGAACCTTGAGTATGAACGAGAGCAAGACGCAAAGAAGGGGGGACTGGGACTGGGACTGGGACGCCTGCACAGAATTGAGCTCGGTTTGAATGCTCACGAAGCAGCTTGCTTTTCCGGCGGGCTATGGACGAAGACCGTACCAAAAGGATCCCTTCGCGGTCTGCCTAAACTGACCCCGGCGCCCCGGCTTCCTAAGTTCCAGACTTTGTGAGACTTTGCATTTCTTTAGGCGCCCTCAGCGGAAGCGGCGTGCCACAGCGGCGAAGCCGGTCCGGATGCCGGGTGTGGCGGTGTCGCCCATGAAAGTTCACCGGGCCACTTCCCACCGGCACACTGCTGCACCCCGGTGCCAGTCGGTGGCTTCGGGGCGCGGCAGTGGGCTAAGGCCGAGCTGTTCTCCGCTTGGGCTTCGGACTCTCACTCTTGAAGCTGGGCAAAACGGCTCCGAAACTTGTCGAAACTTGAGGGGAAAGTCGCGTCTCCTATTTTTTTCTTGTCGTGGTCGCTTTCCATTTCCTTCGCGATTTGGTTCGGCTTTCTTGTTTTGTTTGTGGAGCTGTCTCTCCTTCCGGGGGTAGCTTCATGGTGTTAGCCGTCGAGGCTTGTTGGCTAGGTGTGGTCTCCGTTCGTCTGAACCGTACATATATAGCGGGGCGCGTTTTTGTGTTGGGGGGCTGCTCTCTCTGCTGCGTTTTCTGTTGCGCCGGGGGGCGTTGGGGTCCCGTGGTGTAGGTGGGTTCGTGGCGTGGCTGTTTCGCGGTGGGTGTGCTTAGTTGTGCCGCTTGTGCTTCTTTCTTATGGAGGCCCGCCGCCCGCCTATCATGAAATCGCCTCGGACTTTGTCACCCGGTTGCCCCCTAAAGTAAATTGGAAAGCCGCGGAAGTTGTGGCCTCTGCTGTGAATAGTCTCAGACTTATTCTGGCGAGCCTCGTTTCTACTGTGACTAGTCGCGAAATTGCTGTGACTAGTCGCGGGATTAGTGTGACGTGCCGCAAAACTGCTGTGGCTTGCCTCGGTCTTACTGTGACGGTGACCAGCTTCAAACTTACTGCGACGAGCTTCGGACTTGCCGCGGCTAGCCTCGCTCTGTCTGTGGCTGGCCTTGGACTCACTGCCTTGCGACTAGACTCAAACCTACTGAGACTAGTGACTAGTCTGGGTCCCAATGTGACCAGTCTCAGACTTACTGTGACTAGCCTCGCTCACCGTGACTAGTTTCGCGCTTGCTGCTCCTAGTCTCTGGCTGAGTTTGTCGGGCTGTTCGAATCCTAGCGCCATCAGAATAGGCGCAGCAGGTTAGAGACTAGTCACAGTGAGCGAGGCTAGCCGCAGTAAATCCGAGGCTGGTCACGTTGGGTCTCAGACTAGTCCCAGCGGGCCTCGGGCTACCTAGTCTCAGTAGGTCTGAGCCTAGTCGCAGTAAGCTTGAGGCCAGTCGCATTAATTTTGAGACTAGTCGCAGCTGTTTTGAGACTAGTCGCAGCACTTGCGAGACTAGTCGCGGACTTTTTGAGACTAGTCGCCGTCAGTCTGAAGCCCGTCGCAGTAAGTTTGAAAATGTTCGCAGTATGTTTGAGGCTGGTTGCAGTAGCTACCACAGCTCCCACAACTCGGATGCAACTCGCCACAGCTTCCACGGCTTAGAAATAATCGAGCCACGATTTTGCGTAGGTGTTTGGCCTCTCTAACTTTCCTCCGCTGGGGGTCTCGGGCGGCTTGTTGCGGTTTTGTGTGTCCCCGTTGCCTAATTTCTCTGCATTTTCGTGCTTGGCAGTAGTCAGCTTTGGGCGTGGAGAGGGTTTTTGCCCCTTTTTTTGTCTCTGTTTTCTCTCTGGTTCAGTTTTGTCTTCGCCTGGGCGGGGGTCTTGCTCCTAGTAGGTCAGCCGTTTTCTCTTCTCGGCGGTGTTCTGTCTCTTTTGTCTTTAGTGTCAACCTTCAAAAAAAAACGTTGAAAAAGCCCAGAAAAAAGGCGAGGGGGCTGATTTTGGTGGCGTTGCGGGAACGGCTTGGGGGGGGTCTATAGTGTCTGGGCTTTTTCGTTTTCCAAAGTTTTTTTTGGGAATTTTTTGGCACCAAAATAAGCTGCTGCAGCTGGAATTTTGTGGAGGCTTGGCGGCTGCCGTGTAGTGCTGTTCCGTTTGTGTTGGTTCTGCGTCACCACTGGGTTCCGCGCGCCGCGTGTGCGGAAGTAGCGTTGCTTGTCCTCTGGCATAGGTCTCAGGCGGGCGCGCGCCTGGCCAGCATTTGGGTTACAATCTAGCTAAAAAAGTCGGACTTTTGGGATCGCGGGGCGCCTGCCTTGTGCCGTTGTGTGTCTGTTTCGTTTCTGGGTTTTTTCTGCTTTTCTTCTGTTGTTTTGTTGGTATATTTGCGAGCGATCAGGGAAATGCTTCTGAGTGTGGCTTCTTTCTGGTACTCTACAGAGGGGCCGCGGGTCTTGAAGTCTGCGGCAGCGGATCAGGGAAGACTGAAAAAGCCGCCAGGTTTTTTCGGTCGTTTTTTTCGATCGGTTCCATCCGGTTTTGTATGCTTTGGCTAAGTGGCTCGGCTTGGGGGTGCATGTCTTAGGGGTCGTGGCTGGACGGGGTGCATTGTTGAAGTTAGTCAGGGTGACGATGTGCCATCGGTCTTCGGGTATGGTGCTTCTGGTCTCTTGGGTGTTCTCGTGCTGCTTTTCAGTGGGTTGGGCTTGTTTGTGTTTGTCTTCTGTTGCTTGGTCGTCTTGCCTTGCCCCCGGTGGAGGAGGGGCGGCCGGGGGCATTTGGAGGGGCCTCTGCTGTTGGGTGCCCACACTGAGCCACGGCCACGGGGCTTGACGATTGGCGCAACAGCTCGCGCGGGAGTGCCGGGCTTCGCACTCGAAGGGCCAGGGGACTTGGGGGGGGGTCGTGTCTGGGCTTGGGGGGAGGGGTCCGGGTGGCCGGTGGCTTTTCCAAGTCGACGACTACAAAACGGCTAAAGCTTTTCCAACCTTTTCTGGGTTAGAAAAAAACGGCGAAAAAACGGCTATAATTTTCGGCCTTTCTCTCGTGCGGTTTCGCCTGGAAGTCGCTCGCTTTTGCTTCTGGGGTCGGTTTAGAGCACCTCTGCCAAGTTTTGGAAGGACGTGCCGCCGGCTTTTTTAACTGTTCCCAAAGTTGTTGACTCTTTCGCCCTTTTTTTACCCTCAGCTTTAGCCGGTGTCTTAGCCGTCCACTTTGGCCGGCTTCTTAACCGGTTCCCGCGGGGTCTTGGGAAGCTTGTCCTCGGGCCGCGTAACCGTGGCGCAGGGCGGGTCGCATCTGACGCACCCGCCGCATTTCGCTGGCAGGCCTCGGAGCGTGGCGTGGTAGTACTCGTGCAAGCTCCGCGGGGTTGGCTGGGTGGTGCGCGTGTGGACGTGGAGGCTCCGCATCGAGCAGCGCTGGCGCGGGGTGGGGCTGTAACGTCCACGCCAGTCAGGTTGCGTGGGCCGGGTCGCGTGATTCTGGAGCTGGCGCTGGGGTCACAGTTCGCCGGCTCCTGGAAGTGTGGCCTGAACGTCTGCGCCGGTAAGCCTCGCGGGCTAGTGTGGTGTCGGCTTTTTGTGTCGGGCCTTTTCTTGGGGTGTCTGCCTCGAAGTGTGTGGGGCCGCTTGCTGGAGGCCGGCCCAGGTGCATGCGTTAGATTCGTGGGCGCCTGCTATTGCATTTGCATTGCGGTGGCGTGGTTCGCTCGGTGAGGTCTTTCGTGGGTCTTTTGTGTCGGATCGGTTGTTGCCCCCCGGCAGCCAGATCAGCTGGCGCGGGTGTGTTGTGGTGTCTGTCGGTCGGGATTTTCTCAAGGCCCGAAAATTTGAACCAAATTGCCTGGGATGTGTCTGGGCTGAGTCAATTGGTCGGGCTGTTGTGTTGTCATCTTCGGGCTCTTGTCTTCTTTCGGTTCGAGCAAGCTTGCGCGGGCTGTGGCTTGCTTCGTTGGCCTCGGCGCTTGGTGGTGCTGCCGGCGTTGCAGGGGGGGGTTCTCTGCTTATCGTGGTGAGGGGTTTCGGGATTTCCGATTGGCTCGCGTTGTCGGTTTGTTTTGTTGTTGGGTGTCGTTGTGATCTCTTCCCCACGCACCGTGTGTTGCGTGGGTGTTCGCGTGCGTGTTTTATATGCTGGCGGCGCTCCTGCTCGTGTGGTCTGGGGGTTTGTGTGGTTCTGGTATTTGGTAGCCTGAATATGATCACAGGGATTTTCTTCTTGTTTTCCTTGTGAAGATCAAAATCAGGCAACCAAATGCCAGAACCATTCAGGGCCGCTGCTTTACCGTCCGCGGGCGTTTGGTTTTGATTCGTGTCGCTGCTGCCCTTGGTGTTGTGTCTCGTTTTTCGCAGCTGGCTCCTTCGGTTTTTCTGGGCATTCTGGTTTCTGGTCTAATCGTAGGCGCCTGGGTTCGAGGGCTCGTCTGTCTGGTGCCTGGGTTTTGGGCTTTTCTGCTCGAGGTTCGTTCCGGCTTTTCTGCCTAGATCTTAGATTTTGGTGTGTAAGTTTTGGATTTTTCTGCTTAAATTTAGGGCTTTGTTGCCTAATGTTTGGGCGTAGTTAGCGGCCTCGAATAGTTGTTAGGCAGACCCGGCAGGGGGTCCTTTTCATTACGCTTCGTTTATATGTGAAGCTCGATGCGACAAAGATGCGGGGTCTTTATAGAGCGGGGAACATCAAGCAGCAAGTGCCGGCTGGTGGGGAGAGTGCTCAGATGGAGACGTTGGCATCGAAATCGATAGACCAGCAAGTGCCTGCTGATGGGGAGGTAGTGCAGTAGGCGACCTAGAAGTACAGGAGCAGGGGCAACGCTCGTGCCGCCTCCTTCGATTCTTGTAGATTTCATTTTTGAGACGGCTAATGGCGTCGGGGGGGTGTCGTGTGTCGTGGCTTTTTTTATCGAATTTACGTCGGGAGGACAAGGACATAACTGGTGAGCCACTAAGGAGCGCTGGGTCTCCTCTTTCCAAGAATCTTCCTTATATACTTATAAGTATATAGAGGACTTCTTGCTTGTTTCACCTCAGTGCATTTCTGAGCATGCATAGAAGATGTGTGATCACCTGGAGGCATTGGGTATTAGCTTAAGAAGCGTATGGAGCTCGATGTGAAGGATCCATGACCTGACCTGAATTATAGAAGATGATGTTAGTTTTTGCCTTCGTGGCGCCAATATTTGTGCAGGAGCACCAACACCGGCCACGAAGAGAAAACTGCTGCTTGTCATCTTGCCAGAAGATCACGTTCAGAATGAATGAGAAACGAAAGAAAATAAAGAAATTGAAATATAGCCACGATGCTAGAGTAGAATAGGTTATATATAGGACGGATGCAGGGCGGTGGACTTGGGTAGATCGGATGGATCCGACTAATTCTTTGCGTCCTACATAGAATGCTTAGCGAGCCTTGCAGGCCCATGATCCGTTCCACCATCTGATCCATCCCATTACAAACCCGCCACCCCTTAGCGCTGTTCATCTACAGAGAACTGTTTAAGAATTTATAGGGAAGAAAGAAGATGCTACTGAAGTGAAAAAATCGATCTCGCTTGAGAAACTAATGTTGACGCTTGAAGAAATGGTCTTGATAATGGCATTTGATGGTGTAGATTTTTTTTGAGAAACAGTAAAGATGAATATTAATGATCGACTTCAATAATTAAGTAAGTACTTATATAAAGATTTTCAAAACAAGCAGGCTTGTATGCTGGCGACTTTCGACCTATTTTCTTTCCGGCAGTTGAAAGGCGAACGCGCTTGCAAGGGGTTACAACAAAAAAAATTGGAAATATTGAGATAAATCGTAGCTCCTTCCTTGGGTTGAGTCGTCCTGCCGCGAATAGTACGTAGAAATGGTTACGCGGCTCTTGAGATTATCGTTAGTCCTGTTATGCAAGATTTGAAAAAACGGTTGACGTTGAAGGGAAGTGGGGAGATGGCTGCTGTAATGACGGACAACAATTACAGTTGCGGCAGTCTTCTTCATCTGAGCACTGGTGCTGGCGCTAAGCCACAAAAACTACTGCGATGACGATGAAGAATGAGTGGAGTTGTCCCTGTTTCAGCTCCTCACGAAAGTGAGTAACGAACTAATAAATCCATCATCGAACAATAACGTTTAGAATTAATGCTTCTGCAGTTCCTTCAGTGAACAACGCAAATTATTCACTTCCATCAAGAAGGTTTACCTACTTCAGGTTTTTTTTTTTGTTCTTGATCCATCGGTGAGTGTTCCCAAAAATATTGGAAGGCATAATCATGGTCTCTCGCATGATCATGGAGGTCAACTTTCGTGTGATCTTCAATGAACTACGGCGCGCATGGAAGAATGTAAATGACTACGAGCAGCGAGGATTCATGTTGAAGAAGGTGAGATCGACGGTCAAACATAGTGAGCGGTTTGCTCTCATATTTAAGTAATCAATTTCCATGTACATGATCCAAATCCAATTGAGTACTCAATGAGCAACCTCTCAGCAAGATTACGTCGAATTTGTCCCTGCACGACCTGCACCATAATTTTCCTCTCTCTCACAGCTCTGTGCAGTGAAAAACCTGTTCTACTTCAAGTCCTGTCCTTGTAACTAGTTCCCCCCTGCTCCATGTAAGTAGGAGCATGTAGACATAAAGAAAATTATGGCATGTAGCCACTTTTTTGCCAAACCACTATAGATTTAATTAGATTCATTGTTCGATTCATAGCAGATTAATAGATCTAACATTCACCAACTTAATCATATATTAGACTGAGTTCTTCATATGAATCAAGTAGAGCATCAACATCTTCATAGATATCCTTATACTTAAGTCCTAATTATTAAGTCTTGAGACAGTACCTCGTGCTAGGTAAATGAGTGAATGAGTGAATACTTCATATTTATCTCTTACTTCCTCATTCTATAGTAGGCCCCAACCTAACCTAACCTAACTTCTATAGTAGTACTACTTGTAGAGCTAGAGGACCACCATCAAGTAGTTAAAAAGAAGAAAAATGACTAGTTCTTGCGGAAACGACGATCCTCTAGCGCCAGACGGTGAATTCTCATCGGGTGATTACGACTGGGGTCATCCCTTAGCGGAAGAAATTTATTTATCTCTACGTGCAATCACGGATCCAGAGAAGCCTTACACCTTGGAGGAATTAGAAGTGGTGTATCCCGAAGTTAAGAAATTCAAAAAAAAAACGATATGTATTATGATAAGGCTTTTTCTCGCGATACTTCTTGTCTAGAGTACGTAGAGGTAGACTTTGTCATCATAGATGTAGATCATACTACTGTGTATAACGGCTTTTTTCGTGATATTACTTAGACTATAAGTAAAAAGATTAGAAGATTAGACGAAGATTTGACGATGTCAACATCGTACTAGGTATTCATATACTACTAGGCTCTACTTTTTCTTCTATGCCTCTAATTTTGGCATTGTCGTAATTTGTGAGGATAAGACACGCAGACTGACTGTGAAGAAGACAATAGCTGCTTCTGCTGCGTCTGCATGTTGCGGAGGAGGATCTTGCAATAGTACCGATGATATTGCCACTGCTACATCAAAAGCAGGAGATGAAAATTCTCCTGCAGAAGTACCAGAAGATGCAGCTCATGTGGTCCCGGCCCCTGGAACAACTACGGTAGGTGGTAGCACCGGAAGCACCAGCAGTACCTTCACATCTCCGAAAAGCATTTTATCACCTAAAAGTAGCACGAGTGGGGATACATTCGAGGAGACTGCCAGATCGATGAACAGGCTGCTAGCAAGTGCTGGTGGAGAAGGACCCTGGACGTTAAGAACGAATTGAAACTTGAGTTTTCCCTTGATAAAAACCACCTTTTTGAAGCATGAAGATAACTACCTTTTTGACTGTCCCACATTTATTTTTGACTGCTCGTGATCGTGTGTGGATTTTTACGGGGAGAAGTTGCAGTAGGGTTATCTATAATTATATATAAATAATGACGATACCGCCGCCGCCTGCTGACTTAGAGACTTGACTGAAGTCCTCTTTACATTCTTACTCCTTCGAAATACTGATCTTAGAAAGTCCTAGGTCCATCTTATTATAAATCATGACTAGTGCTGCGAGATCATCACGAAGTCGACGTGGATAACTAGTAGAAGTAGCCGGTGCTGTTTTCACAGACCACTTCTAGACTGAAACATATGTTCACTACTTATGTGACTTCTATGACCACTTCTAGAGGGGACTGAAACATATGTTCACTACTTATGTGACTATTGATCACCTCGAGCAAATTGACTATCACTTGTCTAAAAAACGACGAGAAAAAAGATGAATCCGGAGAAGTTATACCTAGTAACGCTACGGCTACACCAGCACATCATCCACAACTACTACATCAACAAGGAGCTTCTTCATGCGGTTGTGCCTCAGAAGTTGGCCAGAATAATGATCAGCAGAAAGACCAAGATGAACCAGCATCTGCTACTTTAGAACCAGCATCTACTTCATTACCTCCCAATCTCATACCCATACCCTGTAGTTCAAGTTCTCCTGGCGTCCCTCGTTTTGTCGAGATAACGTTTAAACCGACGTCTCCAGTGTGTAGTCTGGCAACTTTGATCGGCCTCGCGATCATGCACAAGATGAAGGTCGAAATACCTACAGACTGCGGCTATCCGAAATTCCAGATCAAAATTTTGGAGTTATGCAGCTCAGGTTCATCTTGAGACATAATATTTAGTAGATGGAAATGGAATGCAACTCATGACGTTCTTGAGACATTATTATATTTAGCACATTTATAGTATCTACATTTACCTCGTCTTGCTAGGCACATGCATACATACATTTATACATACATACATACATTTATACATTTATACATACATACATACATTTATACATTTATACATACATACATACATACATACATACAGATACATACAGTACATACAGCATAAGGGAGAGGAATTGTTCCCCATTCCAATGGGACGAATGGAAGACAATTCTAGTCCTTGGTTCCCTTCCATTTCTAAGCGTCGTTTCCTTATAAATTCCTCTACAACCAGCAGTAGAGTTATCGTCCTACTTGTTTTATAAATATCCATTGCTAATCCTAGTACACCTACTTGGAGGTTCATTATCTTCTCCTTAGAGAAATTATAGATACTCCTTGCTGGTTCCCAGTAATGGGAATTTCCATGATTTCTAATCGTCGGTTCCCATCAGCAAGGTGATGCAGTGACGAAGCAGTTGAATGATAAGGAGAGGAGGTATGCAGCCATGGAAAACCCTGACATTGCAAGGGCCATAAGAGAAGCTTGTAAAATGGAGGGGGACTATGATGAATGAAAATAGGGAAGATCCGCAACCCTGACATTGCAAGGGCCATAAGAGAAGCTTGTAAAATGGAGTATGATGAATGAAGATAGGGAAGATCCGCTGCCATCAAAGAAGGAGAAGCTACGTCGTGAGCCATCAACAGAAGCTATCAATCCCTCTCCTCTACTTTTTTCCAAGTCAATGGCCATAGGGATAGGGTCAACGTGGAGGTGGATGTGAGTCTAGTATGAATTCTGGTGCAAGAATAAAGACTGGGCACAAGAGGAGCTTATAGTCTGATAAAGATACCCCAGCACAGGCAGGATCCGGCGTCCTTGGTTGACTGCCTTCTCCATTCCCGAAATGAACCCTGCTCCACATCAAACACCCAGACGTGTTGGAGTTGAACTTGGTATCATGGATGCTAGTTTGTTCCTTGTTCGTGTTGGTAAATTCATTATCTGACCTCGCCTCGTCTCCTAATATATAGAAAGCACATGATGAAGTCCAAAGGCTAAATACTGCCAAAACAAACAACACCGCTAGAAGTATAGGTACAATCATTGCCATTATCCTCTGAAACAATCTGTGGAGCAGATACATGTCCGGCAACATTCTGTACAAGAACTCTGTTGCAAGCAAAACTTGTATTCTGTGAGGACTACAGTCAACGAACAAAGACTTGTCGTAAATCGACGAGGACGATTGATACGTATAGGCTTAGAGGACACTACACCAAGTAGTACGCAGCTGTTACAAAAGGTATCTCATGTTGAGAGAAAGAGATGCAGAACAAGTACCAAGCTGTATTAAAAGACTGAGAACAGGTACTACAAGAAGCTGCGAGGGCAAGACGGAAGAGCACTGTTGTAAAAGGACAAAAACGTAGACTCCACAACCACTCCAGCCTTGTGGTCCCATTCCGACCCGACGGAAAAGAATTATCTTCAGACTAAAATCACTGTATATGTGAGAAAAGTAGTGGTCTCTACTTGGATGAAGTTTATTCTTATTGTTTTGTAGGTGTAGCCTCTCCCTGTTACTTTTTAGTTTTTCTCTCTATCTCCAGGTGAAGAGGTCGTCATGATCCTCCCGCTTCTTTTTTATCATACACATTCATTCACTTCAATCATTCAGCCATATAGCAGACTACAACTTCTACCTCGTAAGTGACTACAGTCACACGACATACTACAGTAAAGGACCGCTACAAAAATTACCTCCCAACCTAGAAGAGACTCACTGTTTCATACCTCGTAAGCAACTCCATACAACTGCCTGGTATCATCACGAATTATATCAGTGCAAGTAAAATGGCTTCATCGCGTTTCAATTCCTGTTCACCTGCGAAGAGGGCAAGGCCTATCCCCCCAGCACTCGACCATGGTCATCTCTGGATGCAGCAACAGGCCGTTTTGAAGAGCAGGCAAAAACAAGCGACGACCTTGGAGAAGCGACGCCCTTTCGTCGCAGGTGGGAAGGAGCCACGTGGGAAAGCTGGCTCACGTACTCCCGGAACGATGTCTAGGAAACCGTCGAGGGGAAGTAGCAATTCTTATGATGTCATCTTGTTCAACGCCGTCTGGAATATTGGAGTTCATCATCATTCTGATGTCATCATCTGCACCCCTCTGTGAAGATTATACACGACATTGTACTACAGTATCACTGAGAGGTGGTCATGATCTTCGTTAATATGCAGCCTGTCAGACACATGTCTGAGTCCGTACTGTAACAATGAATTAGAATTATTTTCTAATTCCTGCAGCTGCAGCTAACGCGAACACACAAAAACTAACACACAAAACTCATCATGTCCCTTATAATTATTCACCGAGTGTATCTTTTTCTAACTCCTCCGAACACGAACCCCCAGTCGGGTTCCTGATCTGAGATTCCAAGATCGAATGCTTTACTCTTGGCAACTGTCAGAACATTTTGATGGTAGAGAGCGGAACGCTAACCGTATGCCACGAACTGGATTGGATATTGGACCTATCGACTTTGCCGCACTTATGTCGGAAGGAAGAGACGATACAACCAGAATTATGTTCGGGTCGTGAGAAATATTTGCATTTAAGCATATATAAGGACAAGTAGTTTTTACCGCATTCATGTAAGTAGCTGTACCAAGTAAGATTTCACTTGCTAGTGAAAATGGCATAAGTTTTACTCACAGAAATATATCTGTGATGTAATGTGATGTAATAAAAAGCACTGCAATATTTCATCAACCTCGTCTAAGAAAAAAGTCCAGCAGTCTACCTCGATGAAAATGGAGACGCGTTCCTCTCCTCACCTTGTGTCTATGAAGACAAGACCGGCTTCTAGCAATGCAGCTGTTGGGAGAAATAGCAATTGCTTCTATGCGGAAGCGGAAGCGGAACGAGAAGGAGCAACTCAAGATGACAGCGAAGAAAACGACTTGCAGGCGGAGGACGTCGAAGATGAAATTTTTGACGCTGGGGATGGTCCGGGCACTTCAAGTGCTCCTGAAAAATGCTGGGATGTATTGCATCCTCCAGTAAAAAGGGGTGCTGTAGTGCAATCATTATGAAGGCTACCTTAGACCACTCTACGTTAATCTACGTATTTTACAGCTGTTAGCTGTAACTGAGTATATTAGCACAATCTGAGTATCTTAGCACCTTCACTTTCCTTCAGTCCGGCCACTTCAAGTGGTAGTGGAGCTCCTGAAAAAAGCCGGGCAATGAAGAACAGCTGAGAAGAAAGAATGAGAGCTCCCTTTTATTCATCTTGAAGGGCATCTTTGACGTGTTTCCCCCTTAGGAAAGCGGTCAAAGATGCTCCTTCAGATGAAGTACTGTCTAAGCCTTAAAATAAACAGCACTGGAGGAATTTTGTGCAAAATTCTATTATTGCGTCTACTTCTAATAGACAGCAATACATCATCAACACCAGCTTCCAAAAAAGGGAATGCAGTCCAGAACAACCTCAACACGTCTTTTGACCACGTCACTTCTTTTCTAAGGCTAGTTTTTCAGTATTCAGCCGGTTAGTTTTCCCTCTACCCTTAGTAGAGTAGTTTATAGAACGGATGTAGGATGGACTTGGATGGATCGGATGGATCGGATGGACCCCCCTGATTCTTCCGATCCTACTTGAGATGGTGGAAAGTCCATCCGTTCCATCCGATCCATCCCATCCCGGATCTGGCACCCCTATAAACTGCTCTACCTTAGGTTTAGCCCTTCAAACAACTACTTTCCCGTGTCTGTGGAGTCCCCCTTGATTTGATAGCCAAATAGGTGAAAACTAGCGTTTTTTTTTAACTTTCGCGGACTTTGTTAGGGAAGTAGGAGGTCAAATGCGAGGCCTGCAGATGGGCATTGAAGAACTCGCTGCTTCACGTGACGCTCAAATGCAAGTGGAGTTACGCTGTTGTTCATCGTGGTTTATCTTGTTGCATTGTTCTAGGCACAGGCAGCATCTTGATGTTACTGATCGTATTATACCAGCTAGACTGATTATCTGATGAATGAGCTTTGTTCGAAACTTGGCGAGGGAGGTTTATTAGACCTGAATCGGCTGACCATGACCATGCGCACCGGTGTTGATAGCCAGTATCCAATTCCACTTGCTGGATAAAAAACCCTGCTTGTAGACGAGAAAGCAAGCTTAGAATTTGAAGCTTTAATAGAGCAGCGAAACAATGAAAATTTCGATCGATGTTTCTCAGCATGCGCATCGGTCTCACAAGCGGTTTCGACTTTACAGTTAAGAGGGATAGAAGAAAGTGAAATGACCGGTAATAAACTACATCCTCTCAAGACACGATGTCCATCTTGATCTTGCACAGACTCTGCACTATCTTGCACAGACACGACTCCACTCGTTATAAATATGTAAGATTAGAACTAGTACCCTAGTCCTTAAAAGGATAGGATAACAATTCTGATTCGTCTGTAACATGATTAGCACTCTCGTCTCTTGTTCGACTAGGTGTAGGTCCTACTTACTACTACTGCAACATCATCTTCAAGAACCTCTAACACAGCAAGAAGTTGGGCATTATCTTGTAGCATCTTCTGCGGGTGGAGGTGGTGCCGATCAAGAAAGAGGTGAAGACGATGGACGAGGTGGAGAAAACGAAGAAGAAGCAGTGTCATCGTCAAAAGTGAGCAAGATTCTGGCAGAGTTTCAAGATGTTCTTGCGCCAAAAAGTGACGAAACTAGTGGAGGAGGTGGGGTCAACAAGAATAGAAGCAGTACTAAACTTGCACCAGGCGCAAAGAATCCCACGACTAGTACTTCAACTACAACAATGAACGCAGGTGGAATAACATCCAGTGGTATATCTTCGGATCCTCATCCTACGAGTTCCGAAAGGAGCTTGGGAAATCTTGTCCAGTTAATCTCATCAAAATTCGATGCGCAAAGTCGCAAGATCGCGGAACTCGAGAAGGAGATTAAAAAAGACGATGTAGTGCTCATAAAGCCGGCTGGGGGCGCTAATACTACTAGTGCGACTACTACAGCAGCTGCTGCGGAAGCCTCTGGTGTGCCGAATAATACATTAAGAGGTGTGGTGACGCGGCAAATGATGATAAAATTTTGAGTCGTTTAGGTTGTTGTTGCGAAGATCGAAGTGCAGCAGACTTTTGGGACGTCGATGAGCCATCTATCTCTATGCGTGTATATCAGGATCATCAGAACCGTGATTGTGACTAGTACAACTAGTTTGTTTCCTCTAAAAACGAGGACGACACCGGCAGCTGCTTCTTCTTCCTCGGTTTCCTCCGTTGTGCGTGTTATAGATCCGACAACAGGCGAAATGACGCTGAAGCCAGTAGCTCTTGATCCTGTATGGAGCGCACGAACAGGCTCGTGGAAAGCACAGCCAGACCCGGGACTACTTCTTGCTACGGAAGTAGAGGAAAAACTGATGCTAGAAGTCCGAACTTTGCGGAAAGAAATTGTACCAACATAAGCTTAAGCTTAACATCACAACTTCTGACATGTTGGCACTTATATTCGTCACTACTTTAACTTTGACTTTGACACGGCTTACAGTTTTTACAACAACGAAGACGAAGTGCTGTATCTATATCTTTCATTTCAATCCATTATTTTCTTTCATCATGGAACAACACGACGCGGTTTCGTTTCTATTTAAGTAGTAATATTACTAAACAATCTGAAGATGAATCTGAGACCGAATGATGATCATTCGGTCTCAGATTCATAGATCAATTTACTAAACAATCTGGAGTAGAAGATCATCTTCTGAAGTAGATCTGAATCTTTGTTTCTTAATCAACAAGGCCTCACGCGATGCAGAGATTTCGGGATTGTGGAATGTGTGTCGGACGCTTGAGGCCAAAGTCAGGAACGAAGTGGTTGATATGGCGGAAAAGGTCGAGACCCATCTCGAAGCGAAAATGGCTACACGGCACGACGCTTTCTCGAAAACAGTGTGGGAGATGCTGCGGAAGTAGCTATAATTCTGTAGCTAGTGTAAAAACCCGCTGCACTGGAAAAACAATATGCTTTTCAATCCTTCTATTAGACCTAGTAAAAAAACTGCTCTCTTATTCTTAATACGACCGGGCATCCTGCTCCATGATGAAAACAAGATACAACAAGTTTGTTACAAAAAATCAATTCAGGTATGAAAACATGCTTTTACAGCACCAGAATAAGATATTGGACTTTCGTCGTAACCGCTTGGCTGAGGCCGATAGCCGCTTCTTCCAGTTAGAGCAGACTATGAGCGAGAAGCACGACGATCTGAGGGACAAGATGAATACCTTTGTAGACAGAGTGCAAGCGTCTCTTCGTGTCGCTTTGCCGTCGTCTGGTCCTGGTGCTGCTGCGTCGTCGTCTACAACTCTGGGGGTGGGAGCATCAACTTATGCGGTTGCTTCCTCTTTGTTTTTTCTTCAAGTGGAAGATGATCTTTGTTATACTTGACTCGATCGCCTGGCTCCTCTAGAAGTAGTTGTAGTCCTGTAAACTATAGATACCAGGTAGATCATGTTGAGAAGTTGTGCTGATAGTGGTCAGTCTAAATTGCAAGTAGTTCTTGTTCGAAATTTCGAGGTCATCAACTTCTTCTAATTCTCAAGTCCGCTAGTGCGTGCAAGTCCAGTGCGAGTCTCATCACCCAGGGAGCAACAAGCCGTGAAGGACTCTTTACTCTCTTCTACAGGAGGCCTTGCCCAGACAACGCATACACCTAATATTATCTCTTCCTCTGGTATGGAGCCAAAATCTCTCATCATCCATTATATTCTTAACTTTATTATTCTCAAGTAGAATCAGAAAAGAGGAGTGACCACCAGAATGATATTAATGGATTTTGGAGGCTTCATATCTAGAAGTAGAACTCGAGGTGGTGGACGTGAACCATTTGAGATTCCTGTGAGTCGCATGCTACGTTCCCCCAAGTCAGAGCCAAGACGAGACCTTCATCAGAGTGACAATGTCAGCCCCTGCAATATTGGAGTGATTAAGGCAGCTCTGATGTGTCTCTGTTCTTGTTCTCGTTTATCAGGCAGCATTTTCATCTTGTTCTCGTTTAAGTTAGAAGGTTATCGACTTGCTTCGAGTATCAGAATCAGAAATCTATTTGAAGAATTATGAAATTTCAAGCTTGCTTTAAATTTCTGTTTATGAACGCGGAAGGATAGTGGTATTTCTTGCCATCAGATTTCTCATCCTTTTGGGCCGTGAGTGTAAAGACCCTTTAGAAGCTCACAAGTAGTTTGTTGCTGTTGTCCGGTTTGGACGTTCAGGAGTGTTGTTTGGTGGCTTTTGTTGAAAAGCTCTTTTGTTCCCGCCCACCCGCTCCTGCGCCGCCTAAAAGGCGCGTCTCTGAGAGGCTCGTTAGTCTTGTTCTTCTGAGCTTGACTACCCTCCTTTGACGTGCCTCGGGCTGGTTTCTTCTCTTCTTCGAGTCTCTCAGAGCTCGCCTTTTAGGCGGCGTTAGTTAGTTTATTCACAAGAGGATGAGAAATCTTCTTCAGAAATCTTCTTTAGTAATTGTTAGTCTCAGAGAGCTATTTTCTGGCTTGAAGTGTGTTCCGGATTTATCTCGAGTTCAGTTCTTTTTGTGTGTGAAATGAAGTGCAAACTGGACGAATCACAAATTGGCCATGTCTAGTTGTCAGTCTGTCGGTGTTTGTTTCTCTACTTGTCTCGGAATCGGTTAAATTTTCTTTGAGGTGTTTGTTTGCTCGGTATAGCATTTAAGCAATTTCAGTTCGGGATATTAATTGTTATGCGCAAAGTGGTCGCCCCTTTCAAGTTAAGAACAGAAAGCTGTTGTCCTTTAAAGATTTTCCCACCCATCCCTTTCCCCTTCTTCCTTTTCCTCCTTTGGTGACACCATGAGCGTGTCTAGTAGTGAAGGTTTTGCTACTAGGTATGTTGATAGGATTTTGCAAGATGTAGAAGACACAAACGGTAGAAGAGTGGATCAAATTATTGATGACGAGAATTTAGAGATTATTTTAGATGGTTGCCCTACTATCCAGTCGTTGGAAGCTGGCGATTCGGTTATTGAAGAACTACTGTCTTCGTCCTTTTGTCCGCCTGCGTCGTTGTTAGATGAAAGATTCATTGACGTTAGCGAACATAGAGTTATTGGCTGGAAGAACGTCGTCCTTTTGAAGTTACTTAACAAGAAGTTTTATCCAGAAGACGACTCCGCTTGGTTGCTGGCTTTAAACGGTGGCACTTGCGACGGGAAGCTTCGTTGTCCCAGTTTCTGGGCCAACAGGCGACCCAAAAACGACGACGATATCATTGATCATCTTCATAGGAAGTGTTCCGTGAAGTCGAAAGTTTTCCTTCGTCCACCAAAGAATCTAGATTGTGAAGTTCAAGAATTAATTTGGTCAACCACTCTTGCCGAGCGAGATGAGGGATTGCTCGCAGGGCCGTTTGACCTTGATGAGCTTCCTGATTCTGTTCAGCATGTTGTTCCAAGGTTCGCCATTTGGCAAAAGACGCGCTATAGGATGATTGATGATGCGCGCATATTTAATTGTTCAGCCAAACTCGACAAGAGGGTCCCGCTGCCATCGCCTTTGCAGGCGTTGGCAGCGGCCACAGTTACTGCCAGGCTTCAGTCGTGTCCAGGCTTAGACAAGAAGATTGCGTCTTGCTTTTCCTTCCAATCAAGAAAGAGGAAGTCGCCCGTTTCTGTTCCTGCTGATGCTTTTGAAGCTCTCGCCAAGTTGTTAGTGGAGTCAAGCGACGAGTTAGAAAATTGCTTTTCTTTAGATGACTCGATTGAAGGAATTGTCATTGATGTCAAAGGCGCTTATAAGACGCTTGGTATTCTAAAAGGGCACGAATATGCAAATTTTCTGGTTGTTTTTGATCCCTCTAGAAGGAAGTACGTCGCTTTTGAAGGTAAGACTTTGCTTTTCGGCAACACGCACTCCGTGGTCTGCTGGTGCAGGGTCGCCTTTCTAATTAACGCAATTTTGAGAAGAGTTTTTCGGATTCCGTCTTCGGTTTTTATAGATGATTACCACGCTTTCGTCAAAGCAAAACTTGGTCGGCCTGCGGCTGATAGAGTCTGCAGGCTTCTTGATATTCTAGGGTGGGAATACAAATTTGAGAAAGTTGAAGTTAGTGATTCTGCTGTGCTTCTACTTGGCCTTTTGTTTCAGCTTCGTGGCAAGCCGTCTGTTGTTGTTTCACCTGAGCGCGCTCAGGCGTACGCTAGTGAAGTAAGGAAGGTCATTTTGAGTGAGAAGCTGTCTCCGGCTGATGCATCAAGAATTTATGGTAAACTCTCTTTCGCCTTTTGTGCGGTTTGTGAACGAATGCTGCATCCTTTGATGAAGCCAATTTTGTCCAGAATGTTCTCCTCGACCGCTGACCATTCTCTTCACAGAGTTTTGAAAGCTTCCCTTAGTGCGTGCGCCGATCTTGTAGTGAGCCTGCCAGCCAGGTCTCTAGTTTTTCTTCCAACGCGTTACATTATTTACTCTGATGCTAGCTGGCAAAGGAAGAAGGGCTTCATTGCTGCGTGCCTAATTGACTGCTGGCAAGTGAATAAAGAGAAGAGGTCTCTGGGGCCTATTGCCTATTGGAAATTCCCAGTCGATCAGTCGAAGATCTTTGAGGATACTGCTTTATATCCTATAAATTTTCTAGAAGGGTGCGCAGCAGTTGTTGCGATGTGGGTTTGGAGTGATTTATTGGCTGGCGCACGTGTCGACTGCTTTATTGATAATTGTTGCGCAGAAGGTTTGCTCATTAGGATGAATAGTGGCAAGAGTCATCTTGCGTGTTTAGCCTTTCAATTTTGGCAACATTGTTCCTCTTTTCAAATCTCTCCTCAAATTTTCCGCGTTCCATCAGCAGTGAATTTAGCAGATTTGCCCACGAAGATCGGCTTCCTTTATGAGAATTTCAAGTTGAGTTTTGACGCGAAAGAGATTAAGCTTAGTGAGTCTATCAAAGAACGAATTAATCGCTTGCTTAAGTTAGAAGTCGAACATAGAGAAATTTTACTAGATCGTTCTTTTGCTAGTAGCGAAGTTTAGAAAAAGATGGCTGAAGAGGGACAGGTGGCGCTCCACAATGCGTTCAATCTGATAGCGCAGGAGCAGATGCACGATCGTCCTGATGTTGCGAAGGTTCGCTTCGTGCGCAACGCTTGCCGCGATTTTGGAGATTTGGTTTGTGGAGTCACTGAGGGCGATATCTCGAACTTGGAGAAATTAAACATGGGAACGTATTGGCATTTCTTAACTTTAGAACTTATTTTGTTTTCACGAGTTGTTTTCTTTTCAGTACTTAGCTGCGTGTCAGGCTTGGCTTCTTCTAGACAATCATCTTTTGTCTTCCCTTTTGATTCTTAGCTTGAGAAGTACCAGTGTGCTCATTCCTACTCCTTTTAGAAAGGACTCTTTGACAGGTCCTTGCACGAGCGTAAGTTTGCTAAGCAGCCTTTCGAGAAGGCTATGGAGCGTGTTGTTCGTGATGCAGTTGGCATCACGCTGTTGAGCGGGTATCATGCTCCGGTTGCTGGTAACCCAGATGCAGACCCTCCTGCTGCAGCCCAGCCGGCTCACATTGACGGCCTTACATTGCAGCGTGCTCACAAGATTTCGACCAATCTGACCCACGTAAGTCTTTTCATAGTTTTCCTTTTGAATCTTATCAGGAGTGACGTCTAATGATAAACTTGAATCAAGTGATTTTCTCAGTTCCCTTCGTTGTTTTCTGTTCAAATCGAGGAAAGAGTTATTGCTTGGTTTCCCATCTCGTTTAGGTTTTCACTAAGAAGACTGTTCGTGAAGCGGACGAAGAGGTGTTAGCCGAGGCCCTCAACGACGTGTACCAGAATCGTATGATTCGCATTGGTGGCATGGCTGCTGATGGCGGGGCGGAGTACGCCGCACGTGTTTCCGATTTCTTTGCTCACGGAGCCTTTCAAGAAGTTCTTGAAGTCAAGATTGAGCGGTATTATTCTTTAGCAAACCCCACGGTTTGTCGGTGCTAGTTTCTCTTGTGAATGGCATAAATTGAAACAGTTGGTTGGTGCTTGGCAGTGGTACCTCGTTCAAGACAACGTTGGCCAAATGGTAATGTTAGTTCCACTTCAAAGCTGTTCATGTTTTATTTCGTCCTTCTTTTGTCTTTGTCGCATGATCTTTCTAATTTGTTCGTTTCAGGTTGGCCACGATTTTGAGGGGTAAGGAATTAGAGGATCGAGCAAAGGAGCTCGAAAGGAAGGCTGCGCAGTTCAGTGCGCTTCGACAGAGTTCTTGGTCGCCCCAGAAACCCAGTCCGTATGGTGATGGAATCTCGAAAGGAAAAGGAAAGAAGGGTGGTGGTAGGAAGTGTTTTACTTGGATTCGCCAAGGACCAGGTCGGGGACTGAATTGTGGAAATCCCATGTGTACTTTCGATCATTCGTTGCCCAGTACTAAGGCTGAGGCTTTGGATATTAAGAATTTTGCTCGTTCGTTGAGTGACTGGAATCTTGATGTTGATTACCCTGGTGAGATCCCTCGTGCAATCTCGGGCTCGGCTGCAAGTAGTTCGAATACAACGACCAACACCAGTAATACCACGACCACGGTTAGTGAAGCAGGAAGTAGCAGCTAGGTAGATCGTAGTGGCTCGCGAGAAATATTCGAATTGAGTAGTGAACTTGATTGTCGGAAACCTTGTAGTATTTATCTTCTTAGAAGTGTCGTATGATTTATTGTAGTACAATCACCTTCTGTTAGTTAAACACAATTTTCCATGCAAAATTTTAGAGATGTTTGATGTTAAAATTTGTTTTTATTGAATCACACAAGAATTGAATATTATGTGGCAGTTATTCCAAGCCCAACAGGCGAAGACGAAGCCTGCCGTTCCGTCAGTAGCTGACGTTTCTAGTATTAAAAACGAAGTATGGACACTTGATAGCAGTAGGCGCCTAGTTCCTCTCAGTAGCGTGCAGCAGGATCACAGCAGTAGCTCTTCATTTTCTACGGCCGTCGTTCCGTTTGTTGGTGCAGGGTCTAGCAGTTCCTCGTCTTCATCCTCCGGATTCAAGAGGGGCAGGCCACTGCCTTTCAAGTCGTTAGCTAGTGATAAGGACGTTAGCGATTTACCGGGTAGCACTTCGTCTTCTGTTTTTGTCAATGCCAGTACAAAGAATGACGTTCTCTTCGATAGATTCAAGAAGTTTGTTGTAGGCCAGAAACAGTTAGTTTTCGACCAAGATCTTGGGCCTTCTCAAAAAATTCGGATTCTTGCGAGTCAAGGGCCTGCGATTGCCAAGAGGACAGTCGTAGCCAATACTAGTTATATCAAAGGTGAAGCTCTTTCAGATGAATCTTGGAAGCCATACTTGTCCCATTTGAAGCAGTACATGGATTACAATACTACAATGTGTGAGAAGCCGTTTCCCCCGACGAAAGGAAAAATTGAAGGGTATTTAGCAATACAAGGTTGTGCGTCGTCGATGAATGTTGCTCGTTCAGCATTAAGAAAATTTTGTGCAATGATCGGCGTTTCTTGGCCAGAGATTGATAGTTCTGCAATTTCCAAGGGTATTAGGAGGCATCAAGCACCCACAAGGAGTAAGACGCCGGTATCGCCTAGTTGTTTGAATCTTTTGTTGCAAGATAAGCGCACGTCTCTTGAGTTCAAGCATCTAGTTGTTATATCGTGGATTTTTCTTTTGCGTGTTGGTGATGAAGCAGTTTACTTAAAGAATCTCTACACGAAAGATGACAAAAATTGTATTACCAAGTTGAAGCAACATAGTGCAGTTTGGGGGTGTTCGAAAGATTTAACAGTAACTTTGCGTTTAAGGAGTCGTAAGAATAAACTTGAAGGAGACTGCGTAGTGAGGGCCTGCACTTGCGGCGCTGCCAATAGTGCGAGCCCGATCGCGAGTAGTGTCGAATTTTCCTGGGCAAAGAATTTCTGTCCTTATCACTCTTTCTTTCTTTCTTTCGTTTCGAAAGTTAAGCCTGGATGTAGAATCTTTCCCAATATGTCTTATCCAGTTGTTTTGAAGATGCTTAAGAGTAGCTTAGATAGGTGTGGCCAACGTGGTGATTGGGGTACACATAGTTTAAGACGTGGTGGCGCTGCAGCGGTAGCTGCTGCAGGTGGTAGTATTTCTCAAATCTTAATTTCTGGTAAGTGGAACAATAAAAATCAAGCTTGGAGGAAGTACATTGATGAGAAATCCTTGGAGTGTGAAGGCATGCTTCGCGCAGCTAGACTTGAACTTAAGAATGATGATGGTATTGATGGTGTCATTTCAGATGGCGATAGCGAAGCCGATCATGATGGACAAGATTTGTTTATGGATTTGTAAGGACAGTTTTGACGTTGGTTTCAATCTAGAGTGAAGGCGGTTCCGATGACGGAAAATTCTCTTGCATTAAAGATTTCCGGTCCGGCATGTTGTCAGTGTTCACGTTCCGTCGTCAAGGGTAATGGCATAGTGAGGTAAAGAGGGCATCGCCGTTTTTCGTGCAGGCTCTCAGCAAGGTCGGTTTGGGCCATGCGGCTCTCAAGTGGCCATTCCTACCGAGTTTCGCGCAACAGTGCCTCGCTGTGACCCCGCCTTCTGTTGAACTAATTGCCTGTTGTCACCGTAGTCTCTCCTCATACTTTTCCCCAACCCTACCTAAATATAACGCCCCTTCCCCCGTTCATAAACATGGTTCCGGTATTTGGTAGCCTGAATTTGATCACACGGGTTCTCTTCTTGTTTTCCCTTATGCCATTGTCAGCCCTTGCAATATTGGACTGATTAACATTAAGGCAGCTCTGTGTCTTTGTTATTAGAACTTGTTAGGGGCTGAAACCCATCTTCTTCTTCCTCTAACCAGAGCGCCTTCGACCGAATGTTAGAGCGGAGTAGCAGTAGCGCTGATGGGGGTGTTAACCTATCCCAAGTTAAGGTGTTACCACATTGCATTCTTCACTGCCATCCTTGACTTTTTTCCAGTAGGAAAATAAGGGCGGTCAGGGATGATCTGAAGAATGCTTAGGGCAGTCTACACGCCGGTAGCTACGCGGAAAATATGTAGGCAGGTTCTTCACGGAACTCGCTTGCGATACAAAAAAAAAAAAGTGCGAGATTAATTGTGTTGTTGTATTGTAACCTCTAACCAAGGGCTCCTGTACGGTCGTGAGGGGACCTATGGCAGACCGAAATCTAGCGCTATATTTTCGTCCCTTGGTTCAAGTACAGCAGTGGACTTTCACGCAACAAGGAACAAAGGTTAAGACTGGTCGTGTTATAAGTGAAATGTATGACAGTCGTAAGGTAACGGACTTCTGACGGAGATACAGATATCTGAGGATTATAGTATGTACGTGGTAGTGAAATGTATGACAGTCGTAAGGTAACTACTTTCTACTTATGTATGACAGTCGTAAGGTAACTATTACTAGAAGTACTACTTACGAGGCGGAAGTAGGAGGACAAGCAGCCAGTTTATTAAGTCTATAACTTCGGGAATAACTATGATTCGAAGAATTAGAAACGAATTCTACGAACTACTAGCTCACAGAGAAATAACTAGCCACCTTGTACACTTGTTATCCCTCTACTTCGTTTCTCTCGTAGTTCTCCTCTCGCTGGTCTAGTCGTCAAAGACACTACTCGTTCGCTCTCCACATTCATACTCCGAACTACGACAACGAGCGGGAGCGTTCGCTACGTCATCGATTGGATGTGGGCCTGTTGTCGCCCTGGAGTCGAAATTCGCCTAGAGACCACGGTCGATCCTTCACGTCGCCTCGTGGTTATACTGGTGTACGAGGTCGTGGGTTTTGAAGCACGAACGTGAGATCTTCACCATGGTATCATTTCTGCAGGATTGATACTACTTAGACGTATCTATGTATAAATATTGTTGAGTTGTACAGCTATCATGTTGAACAAGGCTGTCGTTAGTAATTGCTTACTCCCCTGATGATCTCTGTTGATTTTTGTCGGTCATCGCGTCATTGCGATGGCAGAGTGTGATTACATTGCACCTAGACTGACAGTGACACTTCCAGCCATGACGAAGCGCTGTCATAAGCGCTGTCATTATCATCCAGCCACGATAAAGCGCTCTCTCTCATATTTATCGGTGTACTATTCTTACGCAGCGAAGGTCTCGGCCTAGGCCGAACTGATATTTCCACTCTGTGTTCTTTCGTCATCGTGGTAGTTCTGTGATTCTCGTCGCTTCGCTTGTGCATGCCATGAATTTTCAGGTTACGTCGGCGAATTGGCTTGAGGAAAGTCAAATGGGCTTGAGCAGAGAGTAATCTGTAAGAAAGAAGGGATAATTATCTCCGATGATCATAGGTATGATCGTTGATGACCGATAGAGATAATATCTCTGATGATCGGCCTCTTACATTGATCGATCGTCTTGAAGCTCGGTTTCGTTGATCGGTGTCCCTTGCTCTGAGTCGAAAATCTTCCATCTGTCTGAATCAAAAATCTCCCATATTAAGCATGAAGAAAATGCCTGTAAATGACACCCACACCTAGAATTCTCCTGTCGCTGTCCTTGATCCTGTCTGTCGTCCTTGTTCCTGTCTATAGCTACTAGTACTACATTGTTTTTGTGGTACACCTACATTGTTTTTCCTACATTGTTTTTTGTGGTTGTAAGGAACAACAAGAAGATGATTTTTTGCATCAACAAGATGATTTTTTTGTGGTTGTAAATGTAACTGTAAGGAACAAGAAAAACTAGATGAGTGAGAACAATCCATGTCGATCCATTCTTCTCATTCAAAAAGAGTAGCTGGACAAGAAGTAGAGGGATGAGAGTCAGCTGTCAGCAATGACAGACTGTGAGACTGATCACAGAGGAGATTTGAGATTCACATTGTTAATGCAACTGAGAACGCTAAATAGCTTCTTCTAGTAAGCAGACTTGCGACCGAGGAACTAGAACTACGAGTGGTAAATAGACGATCAAAAAGTGTAGTACTTATCTACAGCCTGAAAATTTTATCCGATCGTTCGAAAGTGTTGATCTAGAAGTTATACATAAAAGATCCACTAGAAGGCCTAGCTTGATGAGAACGCTAAATAGCTTCTTCTAGTATACGAGACTTGCGACGAAGTAATAAACGCTAAATAGCTTCGTTTAATAGTAAGTAATAGTACACCAGTCAACTTTCGCTTAGTTAATATCTTACAGTCAAACTTACACTTTTAGTAGATCATAGAGTAATCCCTCTCAAATATACTTACAGTTGTTGTTGTATCATCTTCGATAATATATTCTACTACTAGACCTCCCTTAATATATAAGAATAAACGTCAAAAACAAAAATTAACGCGTACTATTATGTTGTGGGTGGATGATAGCACGAGGGAGCAGCACGATCTATTATAGCCAGAATGTGATAACGAACTCGAACATCCATAATTAATGCTTTTTACTTTCGTATATCCTACGCCCTTCTACTTCCTACTTCTAGGGATACTATACTCGTATAGTAATCCAATCCAATAAAGGCATACTCCTTTCTCCCTGTAAGTAGTCCTGTATGTTTGTATGTTCCACCCTACTTATAACGTTAACAAGATTAATAGTACCCACCTTTCATTTCCATGATAGAAAAAGTCCTTCAGCTGAGGCTGCGCATATGCGCTTGAGTATGCAGGCAAAACTGTGGATGGCGGATCAAATCCTATCCTATCCTGTAGGAATAGAAGTCCCATGTTGTTGATAGAAGAACTTCCATGATCCGTTCTTTCAGATTGATCTCATTCCTAGATGGTAAGTATTCATTTTCACACGATAGAAAAAGAAAATACTGACACTGAAAGTCTAAGATATTGATCTTCGAATCAGTCTTCTCAGATAGTTGTATTTAACAAGTTAGGTGTATAGCATCTGGTTTTGGTTCACTAGTAGACGAGCAATAAAGCAACCTTATCCGTACATCATCATTAGCACTTGCGCAGTCCCCACAACTAGAAGTACTTCGAACAGCAAAAAGTAGTGCTTTTTGCTCATTAACGTCATTAAGGTATACTACAGCATAAGAAAGAAACGAGTTAGGATTAGAGTATCCCTTGTCGTGTTAGTCGCCTTGAGTTTTCCTGAAATCCTCGGTCGTCCTCACAACAACATAGAGGGCAGTAGACGAGAACTACTGCTACTACAAGAACCGCAAAAAAATGTCATCTGCGCGCTCTTCACGTTCACCGGGAAAGAAAAAGGCCTTTCATGATGATCGTGGAAGCCTTGACATCAGTGGTGCTGGTAGTAAACATCGTGCTGGCGCTAAACAGAACAATCATAAGTTCTTAAGGCTTTGTTTATTGATGACTCACTAGGACTAGACTTCTGGTGGTAGACTCAAGCACACCATTAGTTAGAGTGGAACACGAGGTATGATCATGACCTGACGCTATCTTTTTGATCCATCTTCAGAGATCAAGAACTTGACAAGTCATGAAGTCACTCATGCTTCAAGGGGATCATCTGAGAAATCATCCTGGGCTGCTCGAGTTACTTTATAAGCCATTCATGTCTGCCAGTTTTCCTGGTAGGCCCACACCTAGCCTAGCCTCTTCTAGTGTCATGTCGAAGATAATCGCGATCCACCTTGAAACGAGAAATCATTCTTCTAGAAGACAGAGAGGCCGTTTTGCTTTTGTTTCATCAACGTCCCCCTTCCCCTAACTACTTGCTTAACTTACCATCCAAATGGGTAAACTACTACTACAACTACTACTGCTACTAATAGATACTTGCTCTAAAGAAAGGTGGGCCGTCCTCCAACAGGCTTAAGGAGTATGGAGCTGGAGCCGCAGTCGCATTACACCAAGCGCTGCAGCGCGAGCTCAATTTGGTAGCGGCCACAACGACCGCAGGTGGTGAAGAAAGAGCTTCATCTGGAGTTGATGCGGACGAGGGGAAAAATTAAGGCTTCCCCTAATCCATCCCTGTAGACATCCCTCAAACATATGCGCCCCAATACCAGGGAGATACTGACGCATATGCTTGAGGGATTCCCACCGGGATGAATAGGGGAGAGCTCTAAAAAAATGATGATCAAGCAGGAGGAGATGCAGATGCACCCGCCTTTTCGAAGGACTCCTCAGCATGTACGTCGAACCGAAGGACCACTAGAAGAGGGCGGAAGCAGTCTTCCACTACGAAGTTCGAGAAGATGAGAAAGACCTGCATTCCTCCAGAAAGCCAACTAATATCTCCGGAAGATCAGCTGCCTCCTGGATCATTCTTGTTATGATACAAGAACAGTAGAACACGACTAACATTGTTCACACTTCTGTCTAGAAGCCCTCTACTTCTGATTGGTTGCGCTAGTACTAGGTAGGAACCTATCATCTCTGTCTAGGCCTAAATACAGCCTCAACAACTTCTTCTTCCCCATATCTAGCGTGTAGCCCTTCCAACAACATATGTAACAAAGGATCTGACTTCGCTAAGAATATCGTCGTTGTTAGCCGGTCAAGTCGGAGAAAGTGAAGGGTCTGAGGATGGAGTGTCGCCCCCTGACAAGCGCAGACGACAACGTCCGCCGCAAAGAGTATTAAGGCTTCTTGAGAAAATGCATCTTTTAAGTATATTTGTTTCATCTTCAGACTGTAGGTACTACCGGGTAGTTTTTCCCTTATAACCTACAGCTTTTTTATAATCCCACCATGATAGGCAAATTATTTCATCTTCAGACTGTGCGCTGTGTTCAAGTAGGAAAGTGGACACATCATCAGTCTGTCACAGATGATTGAGACAAGAACAAGAGATGGATTCCGATTCGATTGTAGTGACGAGTTCTAAGAAAGAGGAAAGCTTCTGGAGGCCCTGTTGCGAAAGAATCACAATCTGCACGACCACTCTCGTTGTCAGCACTGTTCCCTGATGAGAATGACAGGGACATGGCGGTGGAGGACACAGGGAAAGGGGACTTGACTACAGCAACTCGTCGTGCATCTTCAAAAAGTGCTAAGGGAATAAAAGGAGACACTTGGCGGGCAAGTAGTGCGTCCTCGAAAAGCGAAGCAGCGGAAGGGGAGACAACAAGTAAAAGTAAGGGAATAAATGGAGACACTTGGCGGGCAAGTAGTGC